>APFE030670550.1:123406-150330 GCA_000404065.3 Pinus taeda | reverse complement strand
TACCAATTCAATAGAAAAGTCCACTTCCTTATGAGGTGGTAACTCTAAAATATATGTGGGAAATACATCCTAAAATTGCTGAAAACTCGATGCCTCTTCAAAACTTCAACATCCTCAACTTCCTTCCCTTTGTCATTAGAAACATGAACTACAAACAACACACACCCTTTCTTGCAACTTCACTTTACATGCATAGTTGTAACGATTCTCATTGATGTAGGATTATTCTTACCCTACAAGATTATCTTCTCTCCATCATTATTCAAACACTTAATAGCATTCTCGTAGAAATCTACCTTAGTCTTGTGAAGGTCCAACCAATCCATACCTAGAAGCATATCATACAAACCTAAAGGAAGCATAGCTATATGTGTTGATGTAGGCATACCATTTAACTCAAATGCATAAGCTCTCACCCAATGATGAACTTTTATGAATAAAATATTGATATAAATAATGTAAATATAAATAATAATTACACATCATGAATAATGATTAATTTGTGATTAGTTAATGAATAGGTATGTCCCTAAGGAGATGATTGTTCAGAAAGGGATTCCTGCCTAGGTATATAAGCGAGTCCTCATTTCTAACATCTCATCATCTCATATCTTCTATACATTTCTTATATAATATATTGGTCCTATAATCAATATTTACATTTACCAAATCTTCTGAGTATTTTATTGCGTATGCCAACTTTGTTCATTACATTGGTATCGGAGTTCTTTGGTTTTCTGGTCGCTTAATGGTTGCACAAAGTCAGTCTAATCTGACCTTTGGCCATCAACTCTTCTTCAACTTGATTGGCCTCACAATTCAAACTGTTTTACTACATAAGTTTTTGGAGGTTCTCAATTTCTTTGCCCATAAAATTATTTTTAAAAATTGGAAAAAAAAATTATATAGGAAAAAAGTTAAAAAAAAATTATAGAAAAAGCAGAGTTAAAAAAGTGGAAAAAAAGGGATTAAACATATTCTAGAATTACAAAACAAAAAAGGTAAAAATAAAATAAAAAAACCTATTAAAAAAAAATATTATAGAAAACAAAATGAGAAAAATAAAAAATACAAATAAAAAAATGTTGAAGAAAAAGGGAGTTAATATATATATATTAAAAAAAGTATATTTTGAAAAAATATTGAAATTGGAAAAAGGATAAAAAAATAATAATAAAAAAAATTATTAAAAAAATAAAAATGTCCAAAATGAAAATATTTGGCCGACCCAGCTAATCTTCCACTATGGACACAACATGGCTCGACCATAGCATAGCCGATAATTTTCATCGTTGATCAATAGAACATTGTCTTCAACCACTTTATATCATCTGGTCAGTCGCTCCATCTTTCGATATATTGCCAATTTGTAGCCTCCATCAGAATCACTACCTGACACACTGCCATGGCTACACATTTCTATCTCATACACAACCCTTATGGAGTCATTGAATTA
The DNA here is from genome assembly GCA_000404065.3 of Pinus taeda. Classification (NCBI taxonomy): domain Eukaryota; kingdom Viridiplantae; phylum Streptophyta; class Pinopsida; order Pinales; family Pinaceae; genus Pinus; species Pinus taeda. The sequence goes on along the minus strand of APFE030670550.1, from coordinate 148,874 downwards.
TAGTTAGTTGAAGCACTTGTTGTGCATATTTCCAATTGTTGTGCATATTTCCAATTGTCGCCTTCTAGCCATCACCAACAAACACCATCACTTTTCACCTTCATCCATTTCATCCACACACATAATCTTCTATTCCACCACTTTGTGGTATCCAATTTCTCATGTATGTATATGCGTTGTGTGGCTATCAGTATTGAAGATTTTCGAATTTGGAGATTCAAAGTTTTGTTAGTTTACCCTTGTCTGCCAATCTTCATACAACCCTAACCATTGTTGTACATTTTAACATCCTTCAAAGGGTGGGTGCATAGTAAGTCATTGTTATGAAAGGTTCTGATCATTCATAAGCCATTTCAAAGGGTGAGTACACATAAAATAAAACCATATATCATAAAGAAAAAAGTGATTATAGGCCAGGAAAATGATTATAATAATTAAATTATTAAAATAATAAAGAACGAGCCTTTTTGAATTATAGAGTGGAAAGGTTCCATTTGACATAAGGAAATGTATTAAAAAGGATTATTTAGAAAATTTAAATATATTTCAAGTTGAGCATAAATTATCATTCAAAATAGTGGTTTTTTCTCGAGAAAGGAATACACAAACCTATTAAAAGAAAGAATTAAAAAATGGAGTCAATACCAAGTTTAGAAGGAAGAATGGAGTCAATCATTGAGCATAACATAATGGAGTGTAATTCAAAAATCATGAAGGAGGGCATGGGTGATGGAAGATTTTATAAAATTTTTAGAATGTGCGTTAATACGCTATTTAAAATCAAAGGATCACTTGTAGGAAAGGATGTTATAATTTCTATCGATCCTACTCAAGATAATAATTATGTTAGTACTAAATGTGCTAACCAATTATTTATTCCTAAATCAAACATAATTGAATATGATGGATTCAATGAATAATAAACAATATAACGTAAGGAATCTACAACTATGCTTTGCAAGCTATATTTTTGTCTCGCAATTCATTCTTAAAAACTTATGTTGCACCAATAGTTATATAATTTTGGGTTCTCCCTAGATGAAATCACTAGGTTCCTTTATCCTAAATATGAAAAACAAATTTTTATCATAATCTGACAAAAGAAAAAAATAACACCACAAGACGTTACCTTCAAGCCAAATGGAGTGGCGCCAGAAGACATACAAGATATATCGAATGTAATTATTGAAGAAAGTAAAAAAATGATACAAAATATGCAAAGGGAATTTGACAAAATCATTGTTGACAAAAACAAAGAAATTACTTGTTTTAAGGACCATAGTGAGAAATTACTCACTCAAATTAAGAAACTTGAAAATGATAAGAAATAATTGAAAAATAAATTAGAATAATTCACTATGAAAGATGTACCGAAGTCATCAAAGAGATATAGAACAGTCAGTGAAGGAGCGCATTGTTAAGGCGTCCCGTAAGCAAAGGTCACCAGTTCTAATCTCACCAATACCAAAAATCCAGCATGGTTTCTGCTGGTGTGGCTCAGGCCGAGTGCGATCCTCAGGTGACTTTGGTGGCTTAGATGCCCGTGAGTTGTGGCCTCTTAGCCATAGGGTAAGTGTGATTTTCAAGATTCACCCACTTATCAACCAAAACTTTACAAATATGTACTGAAGTCATTAGATGTAACCATCCAAATTGAAGAAAAACGAACAAATATCGATCCAGTCAATATCACTATTCAAGGAGAAGACGATCTAGTTGAAGAAAAACACACTCAGTGATTGCAATTCAAATGATGGAAATTCAAACTAAAGATTATGTACACAACTTAACAACCTCAATACCTGAAGTAAATTAGAAAATTACCACACACTTGATAATGCAAAGTTAAAACAAAATAATTCCTTATCGACATCTGAATCATAAGAGAAGATAAATCACTCAGTCTACTGATCAGTATCATGTAGGAAAAAACAACGAACTTACATTCCAAAGATTACTAATGCGAGTGCAATTCAATCTTGTGATAAATATTCAAATGAAGTATCTAGTAACATTCCGCTGAAAATTAATTTTGGATGGTTAGACAGTTTCACTATGTAACAACTTTTTACCACAATCAAAAATTCATATTACCTTGCATCATCGAAGATGACAATTACACAGGTTGAAGAAATAAAGATTACAATTCCAAGACAAGAAGACATTCAAAACAAAAAAAGAGATCAAACATTTTCATCTCTAAGCTTTAAGGACAAAGCTTCTCTAAAGAGGAAGGAAATATTATGAATAAAATATAGATATAAATAATGATAACACATTACTCGCAAAGGTTTGGTCTCATAGCCAGTGGACGATCTATTAAGTCGTTCGTGCCACTGTGCAGGTCACAGGTTTGAGTCTCTTCTTACCTGAGGGCCATTCTTGTGGGCTGGGTGGTTCCTCCTAGAGGTTATAATGACAGCCGGTGGGATTCGACCCCGTGTAACGTGAATGTGATACCACTGCCATTGCCGATTCTACTAGTTAAAAAAAATATAATGATAACACATCGTAAATAATGATTAATTAGTGATTAGTTAATGAAGAGATATGTCCCTAAGAACATGACCGTACATAAAGAGACACCTTGCTAGGTATATAAGTGAGTCCTCATTTGTAACATATGATCATCTCATATCCTCTATACATATATTATATAATATATTGGTCCTATAATGGATATTTACATTTACTATATGTTTTGAGTATTTTACTATGTAGATGAACCTTTTTCATTACATTAACTCTTTTCTTGGTACTTGTAGGTAACTACACCAACCAATACTTTTCATGCAATGAAGTTCTTGTAAGGAGGCACATTTTCTTTCTCGCTTGCATCCTGAGGTCGTTCTTTCTTCACAAAATTTTTTCCTTTGGTCTTTTCATTTTGTTTCCAAACACACATGGGCTCAGTCTTGCATTTCGACTGTTCATAAAAGTGCTTCAACATCCCAATGAATTCCCCCACTTATCGAGGCTCATCATACTCAATTTGATCCTTGAATTCTAATGGAATCCTAGTGATGAATATTTGAACCTCACCTTCTCATCCCTAAGATAAAGCACATGCCTCAACAAATCCAGAAACTTCATCATGTACTCTTAATCTACTATAAATCCCATATTAAGGGCATAAACATCCTTGGCCTTTCGATTTTAATATCTCTCTAACAAGTACATCTTCCCAAAGCGTCTTTTGAACTCATATCAAGTGAAATCCCTTGTCTTAATTCCTTTGACACACTTCACATCTTCCCACCAAATATTTTCCTTTCCCTTGATACTCAAAATAGCTATCTTAGTTTCTATGTTCTGTTTTTATTCATGTTGCTCGAATAACTTCTTCATCCCAAGCAACCATGCTTCAAAATCTTCCATTTTCTTTAGCTCTCCATCAAATGAAGGAGGTTTGGATTTCTTGAACTCATATGGAAAGTAACCCCTCTCACTCCTCCTATAATGATGATAACGATAACGATAATGACCATGATGCTTATCTAAACTAGAACAAGAATAGGGCCCATAACAACTACCTCTCCCATCATTTGTATCCATCCATCTACCACCTTTGATCATATCATACATGTCTGACCTATTCCCTCCATCAGACCTGCTACCATATTCCCCATTTTTCCTTTCATATTGTCCACAATAGATTTGATGTTGTCCCTATCTCTACAAATATTATAAGCTTTGGAGGATAACTGCATTGACCTTGGCTTTCTTTTCCTGAAACCTAGAAAAGCTTTCATGTGAGTGAATTATCCTGTCATTATCATCTTTGGAACTTCTGATTATTCCTTTAGACTTATCAAGGTATCTGCTATATCAATAAAATACTCTTCCCCATGTTGCTTAGCTAATCTATAAGGAGAGTCACATGAACTGTAATCCACCATTCCACTTGTCATCTCTAATATTCATATTCTGGTAAACATACCATGTTAGATAAATCAAATATAGCATAACCAATAAAACTCAGTGAAGTCCAGGGGAGGCTATCTCATTTTCACAATCAATCTATATTAACATGACATACATACATTCGTATATATATCAAACCCGACCTATCAACCTATTGACATCATGCACTATAACACCAAATAGATTCAGGACAACCACGACCACTGCAATGCATGCATAAAAATCATATCCAAGCCATATATTCCAAGTGTTAGAACCCAAGATCTTTTATATCACCATGTAATGCACCACCCCACATTTACCCACTTTTACAATCCCTCTGGTAAATTTCAAACAACTTGCCACTATTACATGACCCTACCTCCTAGTTGCAGTCAAGGAAGTGGGGCCTATAAATTAGAATTACTGGCCTTTGCTAAGGACCATAGATCAATGAGAAGATAAAAACACACCCCACATGTGCAATCCCTAAGATGGAGCCCTCTTTCGCAGATCTAGATGTATAGCCACACCCTTGACACTACTTGCATGCGGTTATGGCCATCTCACCATGCTCACAAGCTTTTCTCCATGCATATATTACCCCAAAGATCTAGTTTTTTGCTTCTGGTCACAAGCTCTAAGCCACTTTTAAAATATAGCCTTTATACACTTCCCAGAACTTCCAATAACATTCTAAAATCATAATTATCATAACGAAAATTCTAATCATTCAAACCTGAAGCTAGAATTTTACCTAGACTAACTAGAACATACTAGAAATTTCGTCAAACATATGGAAACTATGTGAGTTATAGGTCATGAATGCATATCTGAGTGTAAATCTCTATACTTTAGTTGAAAAACATTGATATTATCTAATTCCATCCCATATAGTTGCAACGACACTTGTAAGACCATGCATTCATTAATCACTTATTAAGTTATCAAAGCATAATAAGAACCATAGCTAGAGTACATCTTAAACATGCTTATAACCAACATATAACCAAAATATTAACCATGAAAGAACAGCCATAAAATCAACATAATAACAAAGAAAAATGATCATAAATCACAATAGGAAAATAGATCTTATTCACATATGAAAAATCCAACCAAATCAGGGACTTCCACGTACTGCTTGGCCATAATTTGAGTTGAAGCAACTATTTATTTTAGCCAATCACCCTTGTTCTATATTCCATTCATGAATTGGGATATTCTGGGATAAACCAAGACATAATCAACCAAGTTAATTGAGAGGTTAAATCACTTCCACCCTCAAACTGTTGTGTTTTCGCTAAAACCATTCAAGGGATCACAAAACCAAAACAAGCTTGGATGACTCTTCATTTCTATGCCATACCTTGATGAATTTTTCTGTCTCCATGCACCTGTCAAGGGATTCCCTAAGAAAACCATCTCCACCTCCAACTCTTTGGAATTTTCCTGAGACCACCTCACGCAATTGAAAAACCTTTTGACAATTCAAAGCTCAATCAAGAATTGAATCCCATCACACAATAGTTACCTAGGAAATGGAAAGGCAAGACTAAAATCATTGTCAAACTGAGAAAAACACATGAAAATTACAATACATGAACCAAATACATAAATGTATGAAGCATGATTTGACATCTTAGTTATGAAATCATGCATATAAATTATTACCTATAAAATCCTCATGTTGAAGATTTTGATCCAACATTCTCCTTGATTTCCTTGCTTGCCCTTTTCTCTCCTTTTTCCTTCATTTTCTAGCCCTTTTCCTTTTGTGCTTGTCCTTTTTCCTTCCTTTTTCCTTCTCTCTCTCTATGAAATTAATTCCAAAGCCAAACTAACAAAAGTTGTGAACTGGTTCTCTGAAGATTTTTCTTATTAATGTCTCTATTTTCCTCATTTTCCTTAATTTTCTTCTAATTTACCTCTCATGGAAATATGTCTCTTCACCTTCCTTTTCTCCTATTTTCTTTTATTTTCATAAATAAATGCCAATTAATGCTTCTTTGCCTTTGCAAATTCCTTTTCCAATTACCTTAGCCATTAATAAACTAAAAGTGATGCCCATTATATTCATTTTCCCAACATTCAACTTGGAATACATGTCCCATGACCTTGATATTTTTTTTCCTTTATTAACCTTTATTACATGAGATTTTAGCACATGGTTGTTACATCCCTTGAAGAAAAATTGGAGATGAAAATCTTGCTCTTCTTGATCTATGTAGCTAGTAGCAAGCTAGGAAACCAACATCTATATTGATCTATGTGTTGTAGTTACTTTCTTATAATAAAAGATCCTTTTCATTCCTTTTCCAAGGGATGGTGTGTTGATCATTTGGTGCCTTATTAGTTGTATAAACTAGTGCCTCAATTAAGGAGGAAAGACTCTCTCCTTAGCGTGGTATTGTCTATACATTATATAGTAGTTTCAGTATCTCTTTATATTAGTTTTAGTTTCAAAAGTTCTTCTATTTAATACTTTTTGTAATTATGACTTTTCCTTTACTAGAATGTTGAATTTCATGTCTTGAAAATATAATCATTTGTATTGTAGTAACTTTGCATTGAAGGTTTATTTTTGCAACTTTGTCATTCACGTTGTTATTAATTGTGAACTAATCATTGTTGCAAGATTTGTAAAATAATTTGTGACTTAGGACACTCTAAAAAGAAATCCTTCAAACGCAAGAGTCTTTCTGAATTAGGAGAGATATGGATATGGATAATGTAATGTTTTAGGCCTCCTCCTATGTAGTTGAGCTCCGATTCAAACCTACAATTTATAATGGAAGGATCACAAGGAAGGTATGATTAAGCTTAATATTTTTACAGTGGTTGGCTTGAAGTAGGACATTTCCTCTTTGATACTATCATCGAGATTTGGTTCACTATGGTTTGTTCTTTGATGGTGACACGTGTTACATTTTTCCTCTACAATAATGTTCTACAGAATGGGAGGCAAGGTTTTGGACCTATTCTCCAATATCAACAAATGTATGAGATTTTGATCGAAGGCTATGTGTCAAGCGACATGTGCAGAGTATTGCTTTCTTCTTTAGGGTATCTTTTGGATCCTATTAGCAGATAAATAATGGATCAAATCGACAAACTCTAATTCCTCATCCTATAGTTTTTTTATGTGAGATATTGACAATTTCAGCTCGGATCTGTCAAATCACCATATTTCAAGTTTACTGTCTGGAAGAGGTAGGAAAATATGGCATCGGGGTGATTTTATCAAACTATGTACATTGGATCCAAGTATTATGACTTTGGATCTATCGCTAGGTACTTGTTGGAAATAGAGGTGAGATCAGGCCAGACCACGAAATATGAATGGAGTAGGTGGCATCCAGATCCCCATATTTATGCTCTTGCAGATGCGGATCTAGTAGGATGATTAAGGTGTCATCCCAGATGTATGATATGGGCCATTTTCCCTCCAGATATGAGTTGTAAATATGAAGATTGAGATCAGACTTGTGAAGAAGATTTCCAAATTTTTTTGAAGGATCTAAATGGAAATACAATCCTTATAGAGCCTCAACCAATAGATCTGGTATCAGAGTTTAAAATGAAAGTGGATGAATAACTAGGTATCCCTAACAACATCTAGAATCTGGTTTTTGAGGGAAAATCACTTCAAGACGCCATCAATCTAAGAGATTATGGCATCGAGCATAATTCTACGATTATTACAAATTCAAGGTTACAAGCTAGAGCCCCTAGAATGAACAATCCATCATCATCAGTTGCAAAAGTTCCAGTTTCATTTAAGGATACAATGAGAGGAAAAAATTCCACATCTGATAAACAACCCCCAAATCCATCAATTCCAGGACCTTACCCAGTTGAGAATATGGAGAAAGCTCTAGATATTCCAATAAACTTACCTGAAGTGAGTGTTCTCTTCACTTTTATACAAGCCAGAGCTATTATATGTCGATTTAATGGCTTCTCAGCCAAGTGAGAGAATATCCATAAATGGATCTACCTCAACTAGACTAAAAATTATGATCTTTATCTATGTGAAAAAGTTTCTTTTTGCTTCAATTTGACATACTAAGATAGGGATTATGTCCTAAATGAAGGACCATGGTTTTGGGGATGGTCAAGTCTCTTTTTCATTCCATGGTTTTCTGGGTTTGATGCCACATCAATTTTGTTACAAAGATGCTGGTATGGGTAAGGTTACATAATGTCCCTTTCCTGTTTTTGAATCACCAAGTCCTACAAGGCATTCGAAACTCATTGAGGAGATTTCTAAAGTTGGACCGGGAAAGAATGTACAAAGGTATATTTACTTTTGCATGTATATGTGTGGAGTTAGACCTGAGAAAAGGTCTATCAGATCATACACATCTGATCCACCAAGAATTTAAGTGGATACAATTGTTAGATTTTGAAAGCATAGCTTGCAGGTGTTGGATCTACCAACATATAGGACACTTCGAAAATTCTTGTCCCCAAGAAACAAAAATGGAAAAGAAGAGGCCACAACAGCAAATGGGTTAGTAATTTCCAGATCCTTCTCTTTTGGATGAAGAAGAGGAAGAAGAGGACAAGAGTGAGTAACAACTGGAGGTGCAGAATCAACAAGCTTCTCACAGTGAATGAGAACAAATGCAAAAGGGATGATTCAAACATGCATAGTTTTCTACTAGTTAAGTGATGTTCAAAAGTTCTGATAATGATCATTGAGAAAAGAGCGAAATCCAAAGAGAAGGTGCAAGAAAGAGAACACACGTTGCATAGAGCTTAGATTCATACAAGGATGTGCCAACAATTTCAGAAGGAGAATATTTACTCATTGTTATGGTCTCTCAAAACTTTGGGGTTTGGCACAAAGTTCAAAAGAAAAAAGGTAAAAAGGAAAAGTTGAGTTTAATTGGTGAAAGGTTCTTTTGGTGGCATGGCTACAATGGGTGTTTCAAGCACATATAATGGTATTTAGGGAGAACATATGAATGCAACTATGTATCTACAAATGTAACCTTTTGTTTTTATTAATAGAAAGTTTGTGATTTTTCTTCGAAAAAAATAAATAAAATAGTGACTTAGGTCATTGTTATATCTTTTGTCCCTAAAATTTGTCACTACCACTAGAATATATTTCTTTCCATAATTAGGATTTTTCTTTTTTTTTATTTGGTTCAATTTGATTGCCCTATTTACATAATATGATTGATGGCCCAATTTCCTTTATGAAAAAGCTATGGTCTCATAGTTTCTACATGTGCAATTGCATTTTTTTTACAACAACCAAGATGATCTTAATAATGGAACAAGTCACCTTAAATCCCTCTGTGATTTATTTCATACAAGTGTGATATTTACTTTCTTGCAAAGTGTGTCTTTTAGTTTCCTACAATGTGTGAATAAGATTTCATGTGTGTGGTGGACACATCCTAGTGACTTCTCAAAGTATCTCAATATATATCCTTATGACATGCATTTAGAATACTACATCTATGGATTGTGCTAACATAGATGATGCATGATAACATCTAAGTTTCATATGAACTTAAGATTGACAATAAAATGTACAATGTTTTGGTTGCATCTATGAATGACTAGAAAGATAATTGAAATGTCCATCACATCATAAATTATAAATATACAAACTATTTAATATAAAAACTTCTTCTAAAGTAATTTTGAATTATGTTAATAATTATATTAAAAAAATGTTTATAAATATTTTAATTCATTTATCAACTATTTTGATTTAATTTAAAGTTAATTTTTAAAATATATAATTCAAAATAACATATATCTAATAAAATCTTTTTATAATATATAAATTTTAATTTTAAATAATATAAATTAATAAATAAATTATTATTTTCTAATTATCCACTTTTCCAATAAAATAAACATTAATATCCATAACATAAAACATATAAGACTAACACACAGCATGTAATTATAATATAAGCAAATACATATATATAACCAAATCAAATTTTATATTGAAATATATAGGGTACATATTACATACTGGTTAATTGTTTTCTGCGAGCAAGAGCTATAGCATTCTGTATTTAGTCAAACTCATATTATTTCTTTTTGTGGTACCAAAAATTATTTTAATAAATTTTAAATATTAAATTTACGTTTAAAATATAGCATTCTGTTGTATTTGGTTAACTTCATATAATTTTTAGTGGTATCAAACATTATTTTAATAAATTTTAAAATATATAAATTTTATTATTTTTTAAAAAATAGATGATATTAAAAGATTTTTTTATTAAAATTATATAAGAATTTTTAGTTGAGGTTTTTCAATTAATTAGTGTTAATTTATCTTGAAAACTAAATCATGACATCAACTTGAATAGATGACCAGAAATGTTTACTAAAAATAAAAAATATACAATTAATTTTTACATATATATATTTTGCAAAAAAAAAAAATTATTATTATTGATATTATTTTAATTTAAATCACAAAATTATTTTTATTGCAGGAATTAAAATTTATTCATGTTTTAAAATTTGTCATTCATTTATGTTAGGTTGTTGCTCGGTTGCTTGGTATTGATACAATTGATTTGACTCATTGCAATCTACGCAGTGCAGGGTGGTTTTGCGCTAATAATTAGATAAAGGAGACTCTTTGCAAGTCTTTTCCATGTTGACTTGGACTCTTTGCAAGTCTTTTCCATGTTGACTTGGTTAGTTTTTTTTAAAGTAATTTGTGATTGAGAAAATAATAATTTATTAAATCAAATATAATCACAACTGAAAGAAAAAATAAAATTATTCATATATATTACACTTTTAATTAATTAATATATATCTATGTATATATATTACATTTTTTTTATTTAAGTAGGTTATCACTTACGGGGCTCAAATTAGGTTGGGGAAAATATGACTGAACCTTGATTTCGGACCTTCAAAGAGCTACCTCAGGTAAGGTAAGTAGGTCAAGGTTGGATAGAAGGTCAAGTCATCCTATCTAGTGAAGGAAGCTCCATAAAGGAAGGTAGGTCACGTCCAAAGTTGACCAACCAGAACCTAAACTAAGTTACCTCTCTTCTCTAATTCCTTGGCCCCGAATAGATAGATGACTAAGTGTGATGGCCAACATCAACGAAACGGTCTTAAATCAGAATCGGGCAAAAAAACAGTAGCTCTGTCTAAGGTAAATAGAGGTACGAAATGTGGAAAACGGCGGGAAAAATTATATCTTGGAAAACAGAGGGCTTACAACTAACATACCTTACGTATATAATTTCATCAAGGCGAGATGGGAATGGTGAGCAATATATGTTTTGGTTTGAAGATTCTGTCATCAAAGAATTTCAAAAGAGTTCGACATTTGACAAGTTCGGTTGGTATTATCGTTTTCCAGGCTATGATAGAATGACGTTCGTAGAAGCTTCTCCATAAGAATGGAGAAGCATGCCGAACAACAATTGTTTGGCATCAGCAGAAACCTGATAAACCCACGTTTTTTTTTATCATGTAAGACATGCAACGAGGCCTGAATTGCAAGCATTAATAAAAATAGATTGATGGTGAGAGAGGCAAGGTGAAAGAATTTCTAGGGCATGCCACATGGAGTTTGAGAGGTCTTCCACATGGATATAATTTTAGGATGGCTAAAGGGAGGGTTGAGCGTAATGCCACATGGTGTTTGGGAGGTCTTGTACATGGATATAATTTTAGGATGGCTAAGGGGAGGATTGAGCGTAATTTAATGTAAGGGAGATCTAGGGTGCCTTAAAAGGAGGAGGATTGAGCGTTATTTAATGGAAGAGAGATCAGGCATATAATCTGTGAGGTAAAAATGAGGCCTTGTCACTAACAAAGGAACGTTAGTTGTTTATTTATTTGATGACATTGGATTAGATTACTCATATGGATGATTCGGATAATTCTATATTGTAGGGTTGATTCACTTGCGTTTGATATGGGCATTTAGATGGTGTTTAGGTTTGGTTTTCTTTAAGTTTTAGTTTTTCAATAGTTATATTTTTCTTGCTTTTATTATTCTTTTAAGTTTTGTTATTTTTTTTTTAATTTGATAAAATATTATATTTATTTAACAATAAACATTAAAATATTTTTAAATATCATGTATAGTGAAATATATTTTTTAATAATATATTTTTATTTAAATATTATACATAAATTAAATATAAAATATAATGAGCGATTATATAACATCAATAATATTATTTTTTGTTAATTTTTAAATAGCTAAAAAATTACATAATTAAAAAGTTTATTTTCAATTATTTTTATCTCTGTATATTTAAAATTAATGTAAAAAATTAATATAAATAAATTTTTTTTGTTATTCTTATTTTTTTTGTTAATATAAATATTATTTTCTTACTTTTAAATGTAATTTTACATAAGCCTCGAGTATGCCCTAAAACTGTTTATGTTTGGCTAAGAGCTCGTCTTCCTTATACTTAAGGAAACATGTTAAAAGCCCAAGACTTAGAGGAATCTCGAGTGAAAGCAAGCATGTCCATTACTGACTACCAGCCACCAATTATTCCAGGTGGGTTGGCTTTCCTTGAATAAGGGTGATGAGTGACTACGAGCATGTTATTCCAGCTGGCTTGGCATTCCTTGAATAAGGGTGATGAGTGAGGTGGCTTGGCTTTCCTTGAATAAGGGTGATGAGTAAGCCTGCATTAGCGGATATCGGCCACAGAAGATTACCCTCATAGCTGGTTTGACATTTAAGTTATGATAGGTTTTCCCAACCTGTGAAAAAGACATCTCCCAATAACACTTCTTCACACAAACATAAATTATAATTCCCATCATGAATTAAACAGAAATAGTTATTATTAAACAATCTCTACTATTACATAAAATTTCCCTTCCCTTTGCCAACATTATAATGATTTTTATAATCTATTCATTAAGTAAAGACATTGATGTAGGGAAGTTGTGTATATTACAGAAAATTTGCCTTCCCTTGCCCAACATTGTAATGATTTTTTATAATATATTCATTTAAGTAAAGACATTGATTGAAGGAAGTTGTGTATATAAGGCATTGGTTTAACTGAAAAGGGTTGGATGTGGACATATGTGTTGAGCTACTTGATATAAAACTACCCTAGTCACGCATCTCAACACGCAATTTCGCAAATGGCTTTCGTTTTACGTGGAACACACCACTGTAGATAATGAGAACCATCTTGATTTCATATCTCATCCTCAAATTCAGAAATAATTGACTTTGGTAAACAATCATCGTAAGATAATGAGAACAATCTTGATTTCATATTTCATCATCAAATTTACAAATAATTGACTTTGCTTCTCATTTTCCATGGCGTTTCACCAAACCAGTTTATTTATGTTAACATAAATTTAAGGCAATGTAAGTTCTCTACATTTTAAATATGATGGACGAAATGACCATATATTTTGGACTATTCGGAAGAGGGTCGATCAAACGAATGCTCGTAAGGTCGCGTGGATTGCTGCTACGTCGGAATTAAATTAATGTACAATGATATTCCCGTATTAAAGTAATCTCGGACAACCGGTATATGCTTTTGGACAATCAACAATATCTATTTAATTCTTAACAACTCATTAGCGAAGCTAGTGGAAACTATATTTGACTATTCTAACTGACCTCTGCATTTTACGTTTCTGATCTGGATTTTCTTCATATAACCTAACAAAACGTAAATAAATAGTAAATTACTACGCAGGGTCTAAGAAATCATTATGAGATCTTTCTATATTGTTTATACAACCCACACATTATTCAAAAAGATAAAAACTCCATGTTATGATTGCGTAGTTGTTATATCGACATCACAACTACGACAGGGAATTTTTGTTAATGCTCAATATTTTCTATCTTTAGTTCCCTTAAACAATATTAAAACTAAATCTCTTTGTTTCTTTTCATAAGTAGTGGGCTTGCTTTAAAAGTCTCAAGTAAAGTCATATAAATTGCAGTAACATTTCAAAAAAATAATATTCCAAAATAAGTCCGTGACAAATTTCAGTCCGCCTTGAATCATAGTCCAATTACCAAATTTAGCTTCGACAATGTAGATGCAAGCTGCACTTTGAACACTCTTCAAATATAATACAAGATAAAATGTAAACAAAATTGAAAAAAAGGAGATGTAGCTCACAGGTGAGGCCTGCACCTAGAGACTACACTCAGAACCTAGAGATCACTCTCGTACACTCTACCTTCATGAATGAAAGATTACATCATTAAGTACAACTCCAGGAATTAGGAAGTTGCAACCAAACCCCTAAACTCTAGGAACTAATCCTAAACTAGGGAGATACGTTATAACTTGCGTAACCATTTTCTCCATTAATACAAAATAATATAATTATTTTCAACTCCCCCACTTAATGGAGAAAGGGTTGTCCTAGACTCCTAGCATCCCTCTAAACAATTCAAACTTCACACGTGCAAGAGGCTTTGTAAAAATATCAACCATATTGCCACAACTTTTACAATACTCAACAATAATTTCTTTTGACTGTAGTTTCCCTCTGACAAAATGGAATTGAGTGTCTATATGTTTGATGTTTTTATGAAACAGTGGATTGTATGCCAATTTAATGGTGCTTTGGTTGTCGCTTTTAATGGAAGTGGAATTCTTTTGTCCTTTTCCTGCATCATTGAGAAGCCTTCTCAACAAGATCGCTTCACACGTTGCTGTAGATAATGCTTGATACTCAGCTTCAAATGAAGACAAGGCTACAATACTCTGCTTCTTGCTGCTCCATGCTATGACACCGGATCCTATGCTGAATGCATAATCTGTGATGGACCTTCGATCATCCAAGTTACCTACGCAGTCTGAATCTGAAAAACCTGCTAGAATAACATCAGAGGCGTCAGTGTATAAAATGCCATAGTTAACAGTACCACAAAGATACCTCAACACACTTTTTGCTGCTAACCAATGACTTTCAAGTGGTTTTGACATGAATTTGTTCAACACACTAACAGAGTATGCCAAGTCAGGTCTAGTTGTTGTGAGATATATCAAGCTTCCAACCAGCTATCTGTACATTGTAGCATCAACCTCTTTAGTGCCATCATCACTGCACAACTTCAGATTTTGCTACAAAAGTGTCGTTGCTGATCTACACTGATCCATACCAAACTTTTCCAACAGATTTCTGGGATACTTCCCTTGGGTAAGAAAAGTTTTCCCAGTATCTCTGCATACTTGTAGTCCTAGACAGTAATGAAGGCTTCCGAGATCTTTCATCTCAAAAACTTGTGCCATAAGCCTTTTGATTCCTTTGATTAAATCATCTGCATCCCCTATTATAATCATGTCATCTACATACGAAGAAATCAAAATAATGTGCCCCTGCTTATTGTACTTGGTATACAAATTTGGGTCATTTAAACTTCTATGAAAGCCATATTCTAAAAAGAAAGAATCAACCTTTTCGTACCAAGACTTGGGTGCTTGCTTTAAGCCATATAAAGCCTTTTTCAATCTGCAAACAAGATGTTCTTGCCCTTGCTTTACAAAACCTTCTGGCTATACTAAGTAAATTTCCTCTTTTAACTCACCATTTAAAAATGTAGATTTAACATCAAGCTGGTGTAGCTCCCAATTATATTTAGTAGCTAAAGCAATAAGCATTCTGATTGTATTTAACTTTGCTACAGGTGAAAAAGTAGCATCAAAGTCTATACCTTCCTACTGTGAATATCCTTTTGCAACCAGTCTAGCTTTTAATTTCTCTATACTTCCATCTGCATTCATTTTTGGTTTAAACAGCCATTTACATCCTATGGGTGTTTTTTTCTTAAGCAGTTGAACTAAATCCCAAGTGTCATTTCTAAGAATAGATTCTATCTCTTCATTCATTGCAGCCCTCCACTCCTTAAATTGACTAGCTTCTTTGTAATTAGTGGGCTCTACAATGTTCAAAACATTTGACATCAAAGCATAATCTCTCAATTTTAATGGTTTTTGAGTCTTCCTACCTGATCTCCTTGGTAGGGGGCTTACCTCAAATTTTTTTTCTTCAGCTCTAAATAGGCTTGCATTATCACCTTCTTCATGTTCTTCTTTTTGCTCTTCTTTCTTCTCCTGCTCTCTTTCATCCTCACTATTTTCATCCATCAACAATGGAATGTGCCAATCATCACCAATGTCATCTTTCCCTTCCTGTACCTATTCATGAAACACTACATCCCTGCTTGCAAATGTCTTACGAGACTCAGGATTGAATAATTTATATGCTTTAAATTATGTGCCATAACCAACAAAGATACATTTAACTGCTTTAGGGTCTAATTTCTTCCTATCAGCTTTGGGTATATGGGCAAATGCTTTTGACCCAAATACTCTTTGATGGTTTACTACTAGTTTGAATCCATATAGAGTTTCAAAAGGAGTTTTGAAGCCAATATACCTGGTAGGACTTCTATTCTTCAAATATACAACAGTATTAATATCCTCTACCCAAAAACTATTAGACAGACCCTTACCTTGTAACATGCTCCTTGCACACTCCACTAAGGTTCTATTTTTGCGCTCTGCAACTCCATTTCGTTGTGGTGTGTGTGGCACTATAAATTGGTGAACAATCCTGTGAGATTTGCAGAATTTCATGAATTCTGCTAGCTTGTATTCTCCCCCTTGATTAAATCGGAGAATTTTTATACTCTTACCAAACTGTTTTTCCACCGAGGTTTTAAATTCTATAAAGCACTGGAAAGTATGACTTTTCTTACTCAGAAAATAAACCCATGAATATCTAGTGTAGTCATCAGTAAATAACAGAAAATAATACGCTCCTCCTAGCGACCTTGTCTGCATAGGTCCGCATGTATCAGTGTGCACTATTTCTAAAATATCTATTTCCTTCCTCCTATCATGCACATGAAACTATTCTCTATGCATTTTACCTAAGGCACAACCATCACAATTTAACTGAATATTACAAAAGATAGGGAGCCCCTCAACCATACCTTTCTTCTTCAATAGCATGAGGTCCTACAAATTCAAGTGACTAAATCTCTGATGCCAGAGTTGTTCGGCTGTCGATCCTCCTACAACCATGGCTCGCTTTGATATACTCTTTAGATCCAGTCTGTATAGGCTTCCAACGCGCATGCCTATTGCAACTATTTCTTTCTTGCAATCCTTTATCACACAATGAGGCTTGAAGAACTCGACTTACATATCTTGTTCAGTCATCATAGATATTGATATCAGATTTTTCTTAATTCCAGGTACATATAGAACATTTTTAAGGTGACTAATTTTTCCATTTCGTAACTTGACTGGAATCACCCCATAACCTTTAATCTCGTATCCACTATCATCTCCTAAATAGATTTTTGATCCGTATGCACTTTCTTCAAGCATATAAAAAAATTCCTTTTTACCTGTCATGTGAGAGGATGCTCCGGAATCGACATACCAAATATCGTCCTGATTAGATGCTGAACGGGCATAGTCGACTGTGAACAGTCGAAATTCATGACTGAAATCCTTATCTTCTTCAACATCTTCTTCAACAAAGTATCCTCTGTGATTTGCACTTGCCTGCTTCCTCTTTGCATCATCAGCCTGATTCTTAAAGCTTACATTCTGTACATGACCCTTCTTTCCACAATAATAACATTTCTTTACAGGATTATTTGCAAGCATACCTTTATATGGACTCTTCTGCGATGTTCCTCCTTTCTGCTGTGATTGCTGCTATGGTTACTTCCCTTTGAATGATCGTCGTTTCTCCATTAGCACAAGATCATCACTCTGTGGGTTCAGGTTCTACCACCGCTCCTCCTCTTGCAGCAACATCCCTGTTAGATCTTCAAATGTGGGCGCTTTCTCCCTTGCTGCCAATCCAGTGACAAACATTTGAAATTCATCACGCATCCCATTTAGTGTGATTGAGAAAAGATCAGAGTCAGACACCACCTCTCCGATGTCCCCCAATACGTCTTTCACAACTTTAATTCGTGCAACAAATGCAACAACAGTCTCACTTTCGTCCATCCTCATTGAAAATAACTTGCTTTTAAGCGCCATAATTCGACTTATGTTCTGGGTCTGATACAGATTTTTGATGGTCGTCCAGATCTTTGTGGACGTTTTACAGTCTCTGATGTGTAGGATAATGTTGTCCTTCATGGACATCTTCAGTAAAACTTTCGCCTTGTTCTCTCGTTTATCCCATTCTTGCTTCTTTGTCCCTCCGTTCGGAATTTGCTCATCACCTGTAACTATGAACCAAGCATTTGCACCCTCAAGCAAGGTCTGGATCTTAAACTTCTAGTTCATGAAGTTAGATCCATCGAGTTTGCCAGACTCGTGAAGATAAGATTCCATCATATTACTCATTCTGATCAGATCTACAAAATGAATCTACCCAACAGTAAAAAGAAATCGATACCTATCACCACTGATCTACAATATCTGACAAATCTGCAAAATCAATCCCACTCCGATGAGGAAATTCGTCGTTTTTATATAGCCGAAAAATTGATCTGATCAAAATTGATCCGATCTGCCTCTCCCAGATATATCCACAACTTCTCCGATCTGCTCCCCTCGCAAATCGTCAAACGAAGATGAGGCTTCCTGCAAATCCCCTTGAAGGTGAATTGGCACACTCCCAAGTGAAAAACCCACGCCCAGATGAAATCTGTGCAAGGACAAATTCTTGGCGCGATTTTTTCGCGAAATTCCACACCAGTCTAGTATTTTGGCGCAGTGGCATGATTAATGGTCGAACAGATGCGCTAGTTGCGCTCCTGGCGTGACTGTCAGCGCGAAAAGAGCGCCAATCCCCTTCTACTCAGAAATTAAAGAAGATCTGAGTCCGAGCCAGGTGTTCTACAGTCCACCTGCTTAATTGAGCACAAAGCTCTTGTGTACACGTGGCCACAGAGGCACCTCAAGCCACACAGGCAATTCTGCCACAAGGGCAAGCTGGCCACAAAGGAACTTCAGCCACAAAGGTGATAAAAGATCAGGCTCAGCTAATCTAAGCTTTGATACCAAGATAAAATGTGAACAAAATTGAAAAAAGGAGATGTAGCTCACAGGCGAGGCCTGCACCTGGAGACTATGCTCAGAACAGAGAGATCACTCTCGTACACTCTACCTTCATGAATGAAAGATTACATCATTAAGTACAACACCAGGAATTAGGAAGTTGCAACCAAACCCCTAAACTCTAGGAACTAATCCTAAACTAGGGAGATGCGTTACAACTTGTGTAACCATTTTCTCCATTAATACAAAATAATATAATTATTTTCAACTATACAAACGTTAAAGACCTGAGCTAAAAAAGTATAAATGTGTTGTAATGTGGTATTAATTAACGTTTTCATATGATAATTTTAGGCCAGATAAAGGGCCTCACATGGACATGTCTACCAATATAATACATTGTAATATTAATTAACATTTTTATATAATCTATATAGCCTTTCGATAAAGGGCGCCCATGCTTATTCTTTTTCTGGTAAACTATATACCATATGTATAATTACATACCATATTACCCATATGGAAACAATAATAGCAGGAGTACTTAAGAGCCAAGCCATTTTCGCTTAGAACATGAGAAATAATATCATGTTACATTCTAGAGTAAGAAACAAACGTGGGGTGTACTACACCCCAAATCTTTGCCCAAAAATCTATATATATATTAACACACACAACACCAAGAAAACTTGAATAATTCTCTTACCATAATTTATACTTCAACTAAACATGAGAAAATAAACATTATTAAGCTTTAAATCTTGGACGAAATTGGTGAGAATATATTTAATAGTAATTTTATATATTTCTTCGAACTTGTTCACATTATACTCATAAAATGGAAGATATAATATGAAGAAGAGTTGCAACTCACTAGAAAGACAAATCACTTCATACACTTGTATTTACCATGCCAACAATTACTTAATTATATATAATAGTGCAATCTGGTTGAACAAATCATCCAAACAAGCATAACAAGTTATATTATTAGGAGAATATTGTAAATCTCTCTATTATCCCAACACTGTCCCTTAATGGAGAATATTTTTTGCTACCAGAGCCAACTGATTCCCACATATTCCAAATTTTTCCTTTCTAAAAGTCTTTGTAAGGATATTAGTGAAATCTTCATTAATATTACAATAAACTAAATATATTTCCTTAGTTTGCATCTCTTCTCTAACAAAATGATAATGTGTCTCAGTGTGTTTTTATCTTGCATGGTACACATGATTGTTAGCTAATTTGATGGTGATCTTATTATCACACTTGATCATTGTGGCACTTTTCTACTTCTCCCACATCTTCAAGAACTCACTTCAACCAAATTGTTTCACAAGTAGCACTACCCAAAGCTTTGTAATTAGCTTTAGTTGACAACAAAAAAATAATTGGTTGTTTCTTGCGACTCCACGAAAACTCTTGAATTGAAGGTTGAATTCATATCCTAAAGTTGATCTTCTGTCATTGATATTTCTAGCTCAATCTCAATTAGAATAGATTGCTAAATTAGCATCACAATTATGAATATATTTAATACCAAAGTTAACAATTCCTTGCAAGTATTTAGGGACCCGCTTTGCTAGTTTCCAATGGGTTTTGAGGGTTTAGTCCATGAAATAACTTAGGAGGCTAACTGAGCAAGCTATGTATGGCATGGTTGTTGTGAGATAGTTTAAACTTCCCTCCAATTGATGTTGCAATGTACCATTCACCTTTCTTGTCCCACATTACTTTATAGTTTGGTATTTTATTGTACCGGTATTGATACTACCGTACAATGGTCCAATTTTTAGCATTTATAATATTTAATCCCTTGGGGTTTTGGTATTAATCACATGGGTTTGTCTTTTTCATTTGGTTTATTATATCAATCCCTTGGGATTATTATTTCAATCCCTTTGGTTTATTATTCCCTTAGATTTCTAATATTAATCCCTTGGGTTTATTATTCCCTTGCGTTCATAATCCTTTGGGGTTTTGGTATTAATCCCATGAGTTTATTATATCAATCCCTTTAGTTTATTATTCCCTTGGGTTTATTATTTCCTTGGGTTTTTAATATCATTCACGGTCAGCCATGGTTAATCAAAGACATCCATGGCCAACCGTGGTCAAACATGGTCAAATGTCATATTATGATAATGATTGTCTCAATATGAAAATCAACCATGGTCAATCACGATCCAATGTCTCATTGTGAAAAAAATTGTTTTGATATGAAACTCGATCATGGTCAAGCATTGTCAGCCATGGCCTAAAGTCACATTGTGACAAGGATTGTTTCAATATGGAAATCAACCATGGTCAACCATGCTTATTTTAGGGTTTATAATATTTATCTTATGGTTTATATACTTTGGGCTTATAATTTTTATCGCTTGGGTTTATTATTTTGTTGAGTATATAATATCAATCCCTTGGGTTTATTGACCTAAGGGTTCATATTTATAGGGTTTAATATTATTCCCTTTTAATATTATTCCCTTAGGTTTATAATCCCTTGGGTTTTTAATATTAATCTGAAGGGTTTATTATTTTGTTGGGTTTATAATATCAATCATTGTCAACGATGTTTTATAAATTCAATCATGGTCAACCATGGTACAACGTCGCATTATGAAGAATAATGTCTTGATATGAGAATCAACTGTGTCCAACCATGGTCCAATGTCACATTGTGACAAATATTCTCTCTATTTGAAAATCAATCATCGTCAAGCATGCTCAACCAAGTGTCCAACATAACATTGTCACAAGAATTGACTCAATATGGAAACCAACCATGGTCAACCATGTTTATTTTAGTGTTTATAATATTTATCCTAAGGTTTCTATACCTTGGATTTATAATATTAGTCCCTTGGGTTTAATATTATTCCCTTGGGTTCATAATCCCTTGGGGTTTTAGTATTAATTTGTTGGGTTTATTATTCCCTTGGTTTTACAATATCAATCCCTTGTTTTTATTATTACCTTGGGTTTATATTACCAATCATGGTCAATCATAGCCAATCTCTGTCAACCATAGTCGAATGTTGCATTGTGACAATGGTTGTCTCAATATGAAAGTCAACCATCGTCAACAATGGTCCAACGTCACATTATGAGAAAGATTGTCTTGATATGAAAATAAATCATTGTCTCAGCCATGGTTCAAAGTCACATTATGATAAATATGGTCTCAATATGATAATCATGGTCAACATTAGTCAACCATGTTTTATAAAATAAAATATTGTCATCCACAGTCAATCATTATCAACCATGGTCAAACGTCATATTGTCACAAAGATTCTATTGATATGGAAATCAACCATGTTAAGCATGCTCAACCATTGTCCAATGCCAAATTTCAAAAAGGATTGTCTCAATATGAAAAGAAAGCATGGTCAACCATGTTTATTTTGGTATGTATAATATTTATCTTAGGGTCTATATACCTTGTGTTTATAATATTAATCGCTTGGGTTTAATATTATTCCCTTAGGTTTAATATTATTCCCTTAGGTTCATAATCCCCTAGGGTTTTTCTATTAATCCCTTGGGTTTATTATATCAATCCCTTTGGTTTATTATTACCTTAGTTTATAATATGAATCCCTTGGGTTTATTATTCCCTTGGGCTTAATACGAATCATGGTCAACCATAGCCATCCATGGGCAACCTTGGTCAAGCATGGCTGAATGTTGCATTGTGGCAATGATTGTCTCAATATGAAAATCAACCATGGTTAATCATGGTCCAATGTCACATTGTGACAAAGATTGTCTTCATATGAAACTCAATCATGGTGAAGCATGGTTAGCGATGGTCCAATGTCACATTGTGACAAGGATTGTCTCAATATGGAAATCAACCATGGTTATCCATGGTAAACCATGTTTATTTTATGGTTTATAATATTTAGCTTAGGGTTTACATACCTTGGCCTTATAATTTTTATCCCTTGGGTTTATTATTCCTTTAGGTTTATAATATCAATCGCTTGGTTTTATTAATCTAAGGGTTCATTTTTCTAGGTTTTAGTATTATTCCATTAGGATTATAATCCCTCAGGTTTTTAGTATTACTTTGTATGGTTTATTATTCCCTTGGGTTTATAGATTCAATCATGGTCAACCATGATCCAACGTCGCATTATGATGAATATTTTATCAATTTGAGAATCAACCATGTCCAATGATGGTCCAATGTCTCATCGTGACAAGCATTCTCTTGATTTTAAAATCAATCATGGTCAAGCATTCTCAACCATTGTCCAATGTCACATTGTCACAAGCATTGACTCAATACAGAAATAAACCATAGTCAACCATGTTTATTTTAGTGTTTATAATATTTACTTTTGGGTTTATAATATTAGTCCCCTAGGTTTAATGTTATTCAACCATGATCAACTACGGTCAACCATGTTTTATAAAATCAATCATGGTAAAGCATGATTAATCATGGTCAAGTGTGGTCCAAAGTCACATTATGAAAAAAATTATCTCAATATGAAAATCAATCACATTCAACCATGGTCAAATGTCACATTATGACAAAGATTCTTTGAATATTATAATGATGGTTGTCCTAGTCAAGGTCAACCATGGTTAATCATGGTTGAATGTCGCATTCTCACCATTGTCAATCATTTAATTCAATATTAAATTAATTAATTAATTTATATTTATATTAATTTATTATTTATACTAATTAGTTAAATTAATTTATTTAACTATTTAATGAATTAATTCGTAATTCATTAATTAGTTAATTAATTTAATCAATTAATTAAATTAATGAATGAATTACTTAATCATAACAGATGGAAAAAGAGAAAGGGAGGGAACAATTACTTCACTTGTCAATTCACTGATAAGGCTTTTGATGGTCCAAAAGCTCCTTAGTTGGGAGGAATGATTGAGGCGGATCTCAAAGTACAAGTGGCCTTAAAAGTAGCTTAAAAATCAAAGTCATCAGATGGAAGCAAAAGTAGAACTAGATCGAAGTGCTCATTGCCCTTATTCCAAGAGTGTGAACGAAACTCAAATCTGAGTTTGTATGAACAAGTTATAGCTAATCAAAGTTTTGGTCAAAGTGGACAATTGGTAGGCTTAAGGAGACAAAACATTTATGAGAAGTAGTGCATGAAAACTAGCTCTTGAGAATAAGCGAATTTGTTTGGTGATTAGTTTTTGTAACAACCCTCAAATTCGGCAAAATTAAATTTGTATGCGTGGTTATATAAAAATAAAAATAAAATATAATTATGGGGGGATGGGCTGCCACCCCTGCCATCTCAACTCTACATAATTATATGGTATATACATTTTGGGTAATCAATGGTTGGGACGGGTCGCCTGGTGTCGACCCCACCCACCAAGCAAACCCATCAAAAGGCTAAGGTGGGTAATGCTTGAACCTGCCCGATCCATGTGGCCAGCTACCACCTGGAAGTCTCCATAGTCCACCCAGTGGTGGAAAGCACAGCACGTAACGGTGATACAACAATAGCCAATGGTTCACAATTGAAATATGACAATCAGTTAAAACGGTGATTTACAGTCACATGTCAATGTAATGTATGATGATGAGTGTGGCAGCCAATGAACCACATCCATATTTAAAACACAATCAAAACTATATGCCAAGGTAGTGGGGTCAACAAGGTTGGAACCCTTGACCTCCCTGCCACAAATCCTCTGTCGAACTGCTCCACCATGGGCAACAAATTTGTAGATTTTTCCACCCCTTGACCATATATACCATCATTCTTGCATATGCTCCAGGGAAGAACCAATGGACTAAAGAGCAAACAGGTGGAACCATCAACCAGGCCACGGTTAGAACCTTGCCCAAGGGAATCTTGGGGGTATCAAAAGATTTCTTGGGGTGTAGAGGAGACAAGGTCAGAATTTAACGAATTGATAATTGTCTTTGCATGTTTTTGTGCTAGGAAATCAATGGTGATGTTAGTTTCAGCAGTTAGGCTCTCCGGTTTTAGGCCATCTTCCATTTTGGAGGTATAAGGGTCCCTTTTATATTTTTTCTTGTACTTAATCTCTTTGATGCAACTTAATAAAAAAAGGCCTCTTCACTATTGCATAGGGCCAAGAGATGAAACCACTTTGGGTAAACTCCATAATCACATTCGTGTGCCTTGATCTCATATTTTCTTATGTTTTCCCTCTTCATTTTATGTGCTTTTAGTTTTTTTGTTAACATTCTCTATAATATGTAATTCTTTATACATCTTTAAGAAAAATATTTCTTGGATCACATGGCCACTCATAGGACATATGCTCATTGGCGTAAGCGAGATTTACAAGACAAGAAATCTGATTTTGGAGATCTACGTGCTCTACTGAAAACTTAGGAATATGAAAAAATAACAATGAGGAATTTTGATTTTACCCTTTTTAACGAGCATAACAGCTGGAAATTTCAACCTAGTACTTGCCGAGAGTCACGTCTCATTGGTGTGTGATCCACATTTTATTTATAATCGTTCCTAACATTTATTGAGTGTGAATAACTTTGTGTGTTTTAGTTTATAACATTTCAT
>APFE030670550.1:61885-109416 GCA_000404065.3 Pinus taeda | reverse complement strand
TAAAATATAATAACTGTCATTATAATTTACAATGTTTTACTTACTTTATCATATCAATTTTAGATGTGTAAATCATAATTTCATAAAATATGCGTATTTAGCAAGTACATTTCCCATCGCATTAAAATTTATAAAATTATAATGTAAATCATAATTTGATAAAATATTAGTATTTAGCAAGTACATTTCCCGTCGCATTAAAATTTATAAAATTATAATTTTTTTAGTTTAAAGTTTAGTGTTTTGCGAAGTCATAATAAAATATAATAACTGTCATTATAATTTACAATGTTTTACTTACTTTATCATATCAATTTTAGATGTGTAAATCATAATTTCATAAAATATGCGTATTTAGCAAGTACATTTCCCATCGCATTAAAATTTATAAAATTATAATTTTTTTAGTTTAGAGTTTAGTGTTTGCGAAATGATAATAAAATATAATAATAGTCATTATAATTTACAATATTTTACTTATTTATCATATCAATTTTAGATGTAAATCATAATTTCATAAAATATTACTATCTAGCAAGTACATTTCCCATCGCATTAAAATTTATAAATTATAATTTTTTAGTTTAAAGTTTAGTGTTTGCGAAATGAACATACAATAAATAAAAGCAAAGCATTAATATTAAATAGCAATAGGAATATTACTGACATAGCTAGATTAAAATTAAGTAAACATTAATAACAATAATTAAATATTTAATTAAATAAAAATACACAATAATAAGTAAGCATATATATAACAATAAGAATAGACATTACCTCCAACAACCTCACTATGATAGCCCATTACGTTGGGCAATCGAAATGATTTGATTAGAACGCACTGTGAGCGTATGCCGGCACACGCTACTCGACAGTATCATCGGACAGTATAAATAATACTTCTGGGTGATTTTGGCAATAACCTAGTTGGATAATGTAATTTTTATAAATTTATTGAGAGTAGTTGAAAGTTGGAAATTTTTTTATTTTTCTGTTACATAATGTTGCATTATTTTCGTGAGAGCATAGAAGCATTTCATTAGTGGTTCAGGTTGGATATTGATATATAATTTTGATAATAACATTGCAGTAGCGTCTCATTAATAAACAAATTATTCTTTCATTCAAAATTGAGCCTTTCCTTTCCTTAGTCCCTCCAGATAGGAAAATAGAAAACTGCATTACAAGTTCTATCTCAGCAATTGATGCCGGAAATTACTTTTTATAAAATGGATTTACTTCTAATATCTTTGGAATTAGAGACAAGATTACTCCAGGAAGGAATGGCTAATCAAGCTATTCAAAGCAATGGTATTGCTCCTACCAGCAATGCCTCTGCCTTGGAATTGCTTCTCATTTAGAATAGTAAAACTCTACAGATATATGATAATGTACCAAACGATAATTGCTTCAAATACACCCAACTTCTGATCCGAATTTTCCTCATATAGCATAACTAACGTAAATTAAAATCTACCTTATTGTGTAGTCGTTATTTCGATATCAGAGCTACCGCGCGGAAATTGACGTTAAATATTTGTTATCTCTAGTTTCAATTTGAAGTAGTGGGGTTGCTTTAAAAATCTCTAACTAAAATCCTATAAAATGCAGTAGCATTCCTAACTTAGTCCATGGCAAGTTTCAGTTGGGCTTGCATCATAACCCAAAAACCACATTTAGCTTTGACAATATCGATGCAAGCTGCATTCAAATAGAATTAAACGGTGAAGACCTAACCTGAAAAAGTAGAAATGTATTATGCATTGTAATATTAATTAACATTTTATTTGATCGATATAGCCCCGGGTAAAGGTCTTAACATTTTTATATCATCAATATATCCAATGAGAGCTGCTGCATGCTTGTTCTTTTCTCGGTAAGATATATACCATATATTTAATTACATACCGTATCATCCAATCGAAACATTATTAAAGAGCCAATCAAATTTGCTCAGAAGATGAGAGTTCATGATACGATATGCTATTTTAAGTACGTTAAGTTAGACACTAAAATGGTGTATAATATTTTTGTTTGTGGGACAAGGCACCGAGTTTTAGGTAGCTATTTGACTGTTGAAGCCCATAAAAACACATACTCTGTCTTCTTTACTTGAGAAACTATATGGCTTTATCAAGAAATACATGTTCTTTACCATTAGGGCTACTCAAGTTGTATAATAATGCAGTCAATAAACATTATTTTGATAAAAAAAAACTGACAAATAAAATATATATTATTTTATTTTAATAAAAAATTTTTAACAATTTCTTTTAATTTTTTCAAAATTTAAATAGATTTTATAATTATTAAAATTAAAATATTTTAAATTTTACATGTAATTTGGTTGATTATTATTTTTATGTGGTTTTAAATTCAAATGTGAAGTTTAATAATTATACTAGAAATAAAAAAATCTAAAAGAAATTAAGTGTCATAATAATTTAGTATTTCTTAAAGTATATAGTCTAATGGTTTATCAATACCACATGCCCAAAAATCTATTAGAGCAGTGAAATACAGTATACAAATCATACACAAATGACACAGTGATTTAACGTGGTTCACCCAACCAATCTGGGCTATGTCCACCAAACAGAGGCATGGACAATCCTATTATTAAATAGGAAATTAAAATAATTTATTTCCTCACACACTCTTTACCTCATTCCAAGTATCTTGTACGGGCATATTTTTATAGCTAAGAGAATAAAATTGACTCATAAATCCTCTCACAACAAATATAGGATGCATTAACTCTTTCCCAACAAAATAGAGCTAATATAGCAACAAATCCTATTGTTGTCACCTACATGAGATTTTTTCCCAATTTATTAAAAACTGAAAATCTCAACAATCTCCACGTTGACAACAATTAGCCTCATACCCTGTTTCTTTATTATTTTTTATCTTTTCTGCAAACCAAGAGAAGCCAAACACCAACATAGCTTCTCTAACAAAACTTGTTTCATGAACATGTTTACACAGTTCTCCTTTGTATGCACCTTTTCAAGAGAGACTCCCCTTTCAGTGATAACCTGTCTTAAAAAATGGTACTTGATCGGTATATGTTTTGATTTACTATGATAGGCCAGATTCTTAGCCAAATGTATTGCACTTTGACTATCAGAAAATAACTTGATGTTGTCCTGCAACCTACCAAACTCACCAAACAAACCTTTCAACCAAATCGCTTCTTTGCAAGCATGAGAAGCAGCTATGTATTCTACGTCAGTAGTGGATAAAGCAACAATGTTCTGTAGCTTTGACATCCAGGGAATAGCTCCACCTGCAACAATAAAGACATACCCTGATGTTGACCTTCTCTTATCCAAATCACCTGCAAAATCTGAATCAACATATTCGCAAACAAATTCACTACTTTTATTATAAGTGATACAATAATCACTTCTGCCTCTCAAATACCGAAGCACCCATTTCACTGCTGACCAATGTTCTTTACCTGGATTTGCCATATACCTACTAACAACCCCAACTGCATGTGAAATATCTGGTCAAGTACAAACCATCGCATACATCAAACAACCTACTACATTGGCATATGGAATTCGAGACATATATTCATTTTCTTCATCTGTATTAGGACATAAACTAGAAGAAAGCTTAAAATGGGAAGCTAAAGGGACTGACATAGGCTTCACATTGTTCATACCAAACCTCAAGAGTATTTTTTCAATATACTTCTGTTGTGATAGCCACAGCTTACCATTGCTCCTGTCTCTAGAAATCTCCATGCCCAACATTTGTCTTGTTGCTCCCAAATCTTTCATATCAAATGTCCTTGCCATTTGAGCCTTTAACCTGTTCATTTCTTCTATGCTTTTGCTTGCTAAAAGCATATCGTTAACATACAACACTAAGATAATGAATATGCCATTACTTAATTTCTTAAAGTAAACACAATGATCATATTCACTTCTTATATATTTTTGACTCAACATGAAAGAATCAAACTTCTTGTACCATTGCTGAGGCAACTGCTTATAACAATACAGTGATTTCTTGAGCCTGCAGACAAATTTCTTATTGCGATGTTGAACAAACCCTTCCGGTTGTTCCATATAAATTTATTCATCTAAATCTCCATGTAAAAATGTAGTCTTAACATCTAGTTGCTGCAATTCTAAATCAAGCAAAGCGACTAATGCTAACACAATTCTAATTGAAACTATTTTAACAACTGGTGAAAAATCTCATGAAAGTCAATGCCTGCTTTCTGAGAAAACCCTTTTGCGACCAACCTCACTTTGTACCTGTCCTCTGTATCATTCACACCCCGTTTCAATTTGAAGACCCATTTACATCCCATAGTTTTCTTGTCTTTCGGAATTTCAACCAGATCCCATGTTCCATTCTTACCTAAGGCCACCATTTCATCCTTCATAGCCACTTTCCACTTGTCACTTTTCGAACCTTCTACAGCTTCCTGATAGCACAGAGGTTCATCATCGTTAGCAGTAAATGCAACTGAAGTAACATAATCATCATACCTTTTAGGGGGGCGTTTCAATCTTGTAGACCTCCTTAAGGATGTTTCTGGTGCTTCCATAATTTGTTGATTACCATCTATAGGAACTTCTTCATGATCAACATCTGAGACCTGTTCATGATCTATATCTGAACCTTGTTCATGATCTGATTCTGAAAGATGTTCATGACTTGCATATGAACTATGTTCATCTGGACTATCATTACAAGTGGTTTCAAACTGAATGTGCTGAAAGTCAGATACATTATCCTGTTTCAATTTATTATCTACATCTAACTATACAAGAGAGGATTCATTAAACTTTACATCTCTGTTGCTAATGATTTTGTGGGTAGTAGGATCCCACAATCTATATCCCTTTGTTCAATCACCATATCCAACAAAGGTATACCTTTTTGACTTTGGATCTTACTTAGTTCGTTGATGTTTAGGCACTAGAGCATATGCATCACAACCAAACACTCTGAGTTTAGAATAATCACAAGGGTGTCCTTTCCATACCTCTTGAGGAATCTTGCATCCTATCGCCATTGATGGTGATCGGTTTATCACATAACAAGCTGTACTCACCGCTTCTGTCCACAATTCCTTCTGCAAACTGGCGTTACTCAACATACTCCTTGCTCTTTCTAAAAGAGTCCTATTCATGCGTTCAGCGACTCCATTTTGCTGAGGAGTATAAACAATGGTCTTATGTCTCTCGATCCGAGCATCCTTGCAATAATTGTCAAACTCCTTGGAAGTAAACTCACCACCATTGTCAGTTCTTAAACATTTTACAGTTCTACTAGTGATGTTTTCTACCAATGCTCTAAACTGTTTGAAAACTGTAAAAACATCAGACTTCCTTTTCAACATGTAGACCCACACTTTCCTTGAAAAATGATCAATAAACAATACAAAATATGACAAGCCACCATATGAGGATGTAGGGGATGGACCCCAAACATCTGAATGTATATAATCATTTATTCCTTTACTAGTATGTTTGCATGTTTTAAACTTTTGCTTACTTTGTTTCCTAAACAGACAATGTCTACAGAAATCTAACTTTCCGGACTTTAGATTAGGAAGTAACTTACGATCAGCCAAAATTTTTAACCCTCTTTCGCTCATATGGCCCAACCTTTGATGCCATAACTGAATATAACTACTGTCATGTTCAGACACCGTAGACACATGATCTGACCCTGTTCTTCCTTCTAACTGAAATAGATTTCCTACCTTCTTAGCTTTCATTACTAGTAAAATACCTTTGTAAATTTTCATTACTCCACCTTGAATTACGGTTTTATATCCATTTGTGTCAAGTGCTCCTAGTGAAATTCGATTTTTCCTTAATTCTGGTACATGTCTTACATCAGTTAAAATTTTGGTTGTCCCATCAAACATTTGTAATTGTATACTCCCAATTCCCACAATATTACATGTGACATCATTACCCATGTAAACGACTCCATCATTAATTGATTTATACGTCTTAAACCATTCTCTATGAATGCACATGTGGTTTGATGCACCAGAATCTAACATCCAATGTTGATCATGATTTGACAAATTAACTGATAATACTTCATCACTCATATCTGAACTGGATACCGAACCTATATCTGTCGTATTTTCTCCTTTCGTCTCTGTCGAAGAATCTTCTTTAGAAGTTTGCTATCGCTTCCAGCAGTCCTTCTTGAAATGCCCTGATTTGCCACAAAACCAACACTTTACCTTACTCTTCTTCCCTTTCGACTTTGAACGTGAGCCGCTCTGCCTACTGAAGCGTCTTTCTTTAGAACGACCTCTGACCATCATTGCTTCTGATGTAGAGGTTTCTAAATTCGACCTTCTCCTTGTTTCTTCAGATAATAAAGATGCAACTACATCATCAAACTCAAGGGTTTCTGATGAACTAAGACTTATAGAAGTAACAATATGATCCCATGACTCGGGCAATGAGCACAATAAAGTAATAGCTTTATCTTCTGATTCAAATTTTACTTCTATACTTTCTAATTTCATCGGGAGAGTATTAAAAACATTCAAATGATCAGTAATCGATGTACCTTCCTTCATTCGCAAACTGTACAATTGTCGCTGAAGGAGAATCCTATTGGTTAAGGATTTTGTCATGTACAGCTTCTCAAGCTTTGTCCACAAACCGACAGCTATTTTCTCCGACACGATATTAAACAAAACATCATCCGCCAAACACAGCCGAATAGCACTCACTGCTCTTTCATCCATCTCGTCCCATTCATCATTTGTTATGTTGTAAGGCTGTTTAGTTTTTCCCATCAACGCCTTTGCCACACCTTGTTGCACAAGCATGTCGTACATCTTCACCTTCCAGATCACGAAGTTGTTTTTGCCATTAAACTTCTCGATCTCAAAATGAGCACTCCGAGTTTTTTCCATATTGTATCAAACAAAAAACAATCTCCAATTCCAACTTGTTAATTAATCAAATTAATATCTAACAAAAAATGCCTTCGCCTCCTATTGTACTACCTTTACTTTATCAAAAAATCTCTCTGCTGTACAAACTGCAGATTATAAATAAAAACAGATAATAAAAAATGTAGTTCTACCAACATGATCCTCGGTTGGCGCACCGAAAGGGACTTGGTGCTACCTAAACAGCAGACAAACCGCACCAGAGGAAAAATCGGTTAGAGTACCAAAATTGGCGCGACTATTCCCGTCGGATCCGTGCCAATTGGGATATTGGTGCTCTGGCGCAACTAATAAGCTCAGGTCCGCGCCAATTGGTGCGCTTGATCAGCAATTAACCGCGCCAATCCATTCATTGTATATTATTGGCGCGACTATTTCGCTCGAAACTGTGCCAATCACCAAATCTCGGAAAAAACTCCACCTGCAGCTCTGTCGCACGCACGCACTCGCTCCTCAACACCCTCCGATACCAATTATTAGAGCAAACCAGTGCGCAACGGAAATTAAAAGACAAATACAGTATAAAAATCATACACAAATGACATAGTGATTTAAAATGGTTCACCCAACCAATCTGGGCTACATCCACCAAACAGAGACATCGACAATCTTGTTATTAAATAGGAGATTACAATAATTTATTTCCTCACACACTCTCTACCTCATTCCAAATATCTTGTCCAGGATATTTTTATAGCTAAGAGAATAAAACTGACTTATAAATCCTCTCACAACAAATATAGGATGCATTAACTCTTTCCCAACAAAATAGAGCTAATATAGCAACAAATCCTATTGTTGTCACCTACATGAGATTTTTTCCCAATTTATTAAAAACTGAAAATCTCACAAAAAAACAAAACATATTGTAAAATAAAAATATTTTATAAATATTTTCATTTAATTTATTTAAGTCTATAATATTTTTTAAATTAAAACTTAATATGTACAATACACCATTTTATCATGGATATTATTAACTTGTAAATACACTTCATTACAATATCATGGCTTACATTTTTTTCAGAGCATTAATCCACCTATTTTTAAAAAACTAATGCGTAGAATTTGAATGCTCTACGGTGTTAAATCAATTTATGAAAAATTCATTTTTTTTGGAAATTCTATAACTAGATTGGGATTAAAACACTATTTCATGTATAAGTTAGACTATATACATCATATATATATATATATATAATATATATATATATATATATATATAATTAAAATTAAAATTATAGATAAATTGTAATTTTTAATTATTTAAAAATAACAATTACTTTTTTGTAGAAATGCAAATACTAAAAGAAACATTTTATATTATACATGTTTTTAATATGTTGAATTGATAATATGTTAGAATAATTTAGTGAAATTTAAAAACTAGATATAATAATAACTTGATAAAAGAAAAAGAGTATTTATGAAACACACTCTTTAACTCTTATCACAACATTGATGGTCAACCCATTACCAACATGAAACATAAACCAAAACAACTTCAAAAATATTAACTATCATAAAAATAATTAAAAATATCATCCCAAATAAAAAGATAAAAAACCATAAAACAATATTATTAATGACACAAGGTAAATATTAAGAATATAAAAAATATAATTATAAAATGATCAGTTTGATGATGTTTATTAGTTTTTTTATCTTTCCTTATTAATTATATAAAAAAATATAAATTAATGATTAATTCAAGTTTTTAATTAGAAATTCCATAGTAAAATCATCTCATATTTTCTTTTTGCCGTGATATGTTTATGATCATATTAAAATATAATTTTTTTTCACGAAGAAAAAAGCGGAATTATATTATATTGGTCCTGTATAAACAGTGACAGAAGGTAACATATCATGTAATTACATATATCGTATACTAGGAAAGAAACTTCTGTGCCAAAAAAATAACAAAATCTCAAATAAGAAAAATATAACTTTAGCAAAGATATCTTAGCATCCCGCTATATTTAAATATCCATTAAATTTAAGATATTAATTTTAGTTTACAATACTAAAAGAGAAACAACAGGCAAGAAAACAAAGCCCTCGGATCAAAATTCAAGTGCAGTTCCATTTTGTACCATTATAATATGAATTTTAAAAATATTACGTGTAGTTTTTATACTAATTTAATATTAAATTAATTTAATTATTTAATTTAAAGTATTAATATTAAATTAATATTTTATTGAATATTATTAAAAAATTGTATTATCATAATAATGAAAATTGTTTATCGCAATATTTTTAATATATTTCATAAAAGGATTTCAATCTTAATATAAAATATATTTATAAAATATAATAACTGTCATTATAATTTAAAATGTTTTACTTATTTTATCATATCAATTTTAGATGATGTAAATCATAATTTCATAAAATATTAATATTTAGCAAGTACATTTCCCATCGCATTAAAATTTATAAAATTATAATTTTTTAGTTTAAAGTTTAGTGTTTTGCGAAATGATAATAAAATATAATAACTGTCATTATAATTTAAAATGTTTTACTTATTTTATCATATCAATTTTAGATGTCTAAATTATAATTTCATAAAATATTAGTATTTAGCAAGTACATTTCCTATCGCAATTAAAATTTATAAAATTAAAATTTTTTTAGTTTTAAAGTTTAGTGTTTGCGAAATGATAATAAAATATAATAACAGTCATGATAATTTACAATATTTTACTTATTTATCATATCAATTTTAGATGTAAATCATAATTTCATAAAATATTACTATTTAGCAAGTACATTTCCCATCGCATTAAAAATTAAAAATTATATTTTTTTTTTAGTTTAAAGTTTAGTGTTTGCGAAATGATAATAAAATATAATAACTGCCCTTATAATTTACAATGTTTTACTTATTTATCATAGAAATTTTAGATGATGAAAATCATAATTTTATAAAATATTACTATTTAGCAAGTACATTTCATATCACATTAAAATTTATAAAATTATAATTTTTTTGTTTAAAGTTTAGTGTTTTGCGAAATGATAATTTTTTAATACAAAGTGAAGTTTTGTATTACAAATTTCTTTATTTAACTTAACAGAGTTAATTATAGTCTAATAAAATATCACTGTCCTATTTTTTAATAATTTCTTTTTCTTACAATCCTCTAAAAAAATATTATTCCTTTTCCTTATGACCCTTTTTTTTAAATAAATAATTAAATCGAGCAAACTACTGACGTTCATGATCTAATTCCTTAAAGTACACATCGCCATGAGCACATTGTGCAAGTTATCAAGCAAGCATTGAACTAATAGATGGGCATAGATGCCATATTTTTATTTGTAAGGGGACCAGCCGATCATGAGTTCCTAATTGGGCAACAAGGAGGTCAATAATCTATTTGTATTCCACGTAAAAATGAGTCTCTCATGGGTCTCTGGGGAGAGTAGAAATGAAAGAGATGTTCGCGCCACTTTTGTTCTGAATCCTTTCCATGTTGACTCTAATAAAAATTCTAGATACTTCCTTAGAAAAGCTGAACCTGTAGATAGATATTTTATTATAACATAATGTAAACAACTAGGTATTACAAATGCCATACAGTTGAAATTTTCTATATTTCTCGTTAAGAATAAAGTATTGCATTAAAAATCACATCTTCGTTGGATTTCGATTAAAATTTGGCATTAAAAATCATATCGTCGTTGGATTCGTAGTCTGTTCTCGAAAAGCTGTACATTGTTTTAAATTCCTCGGGACACACAGATTATGTAGGTCTCCTCCTTGAAATGTCTTATTTGTTCACTCCATTATTCAACTATTACCAGCTAAATGTCAAACAATACCTAAGTTCTCAAAGAAATACTAACAAATTATTACCAGAGTCGCCCAATTTTAAATTTGATAGAAAACTGAAATACAATATTTTCTGGACCCCTGCATATTCAAAATTAATAAATAACCAGTAATTGGAAACCAACGAGAGAGAATACCCTTTCTTCACTAAGGACAATGCAACAAGAAGGCGAATTCTTTTCCTAATATTAAGTTTAGGTTATATTATTTAATTGGGCTAGTTGTGTAGTTAAGATATGTTATGACCATCGTGAGATGAGTTGAGTTTGTAATATTGAATATTGAATTTAATATTTATTATTGTGTATTTATTGTGGCGTTTATGGTAGTTGCTTTAAAATGATATCATGACTATTTTCGAATGTAGTATATTTGTAACATTAAAATTTTAATGGAGGATTTATTATTTGAAATATTCATATTCCTACTGATATGAGCTCAATACAACTCAATGTGTGACTGATTCCCTCCGGAAAGAGATTCCCCTATCCACCTCCACAAATAGTCTGGAGGCAGGTCAGGCTTTGGGGGCGGGGGAGAGATAGCTTGTGTTCCATATTATTTGAAAGGCTTTTTCTGGCCTATTATCGCTTGCTTTTGTTCCCGCCTGTAGCGGGCCAAGGAAAGAGAGATAGGGCTTTCCCTTTACTGTAGCGGGTTTCAAATTTCAATTTACTTATTTGGGTGGGGATAACAGTCGAGCCCCTACCAGTCCTTGATGCTTATGGGGTGGTGGGAATCGGTCACACATTCACTTCATTTATTGAGTTTATTATGTTCATGGACATACTTTCTTTGATTTGTATATTGGTTATTTAGTTTAATAAATTATAAAGGAGGTATAGTATGGTGTAGTTTGATATTTAATATTGATATTTATAAACATTATTTACAATTATATATATATATATAGATTAATATTTTGGTTTATTTAGACTTAAAGAAAAGAATTATTTAGTTTGCTTTAAGATTTTATTCTTATGCTTAAAAAGTTTGGAGAGAAACTTCTCGAGCTCACTATAATTTTGAAATTGTAAAAGGCTAAGAATGTATTGCAACAAAGATTATGAAACTGAGATCTAATGTGGTTCTACCCATGACACTCTAAGAGGAAGTGATTTTCATCCTCGGTGTTCATATTATCACATAGATGGTAGATCCTTTCCATCCATGGTGTTTTAGGAATTGCCTAGGACCTGTTTCACTATGGAGCTCATAAGGGTTCATTCTAACCTTGGCTATATTAATTCTCTTCTTTCAGCTAGTTAAAACACAGAGATACTTTTGATCTTCTAGGGTGGGTTTGATGACCTCCTTATAATATCTTAATTTTCTTTTAGCTGCTAAATCTTTCTCACACCAAATTTTTTCTTTGAACTTAGAAGTGACAATACTTTTAATGTTATTAATGTTTTTCAGTGCAACATTCTCGTTGATCTCCCAATGATTTACCCAGGCCATGGTGTCTTTAGACCAACTTTGTTTGAGGCTTAGGTGGCTTTGGCTGGAATTTAAAGCTAGCTTAGGAAGTCTATGGTCTCCTATGTTATTGAGTTTGTGCTTGTACAACAGAAGCCTAGTCATAGCTAGGCTCTCGATAGCAGAAAGACCCACTTCTATAAGTAGAATATGATAGGGTGTATTGCTTTTAATTTTGAGGTTATATGTTATAAAAAGCTTCTGGATTTGCTCTATCTTTCTCGAAGATTCTCTAGAGATGCTGCAACCCCAAACCTCACATCCATTTAAGATAATAGGAGTGACTAAAGTTTCAAAGAGGAACTTCTTTCTATCCCACATTACAAGGTTTGTCGTTCTACAATTATTTTCAAGACAAAAATAAGATTTCCACCCCCCATTAATCATTTTCTCAATGCTATAGTTCGATCTAAGCTTGTGATGAATATCAATTCCTAGGTACTTGTAAGAAGACACTTCCTCCAAGTTACTATTGCCATACATAAAATTAGCATAAGCGTCCTTCTTGGATTTGATAATCATAACTTTTGTTTTGTCAATGTTAACAGCCATACCCATGGTAGAGCAGAAATCCCTAAGAATTCTAAGTTGCTTATCAAGATCAGATGGGCACCTTGCGAGAAGAACAATATCATCAACATAGAGAAGAATGATGATGACTATTTCAGCTAATATTGTGCTATCACAACCTGCTTCCTCTAAACAACCTTCTAGCTTGTTGATGTAAATTCCAAATAGGGTAGGGGAGAGGGGGCAACCTTGTTTAACTCTAATATTACACTTAATGTCTTTCGACCACCCCTTATCACTTTTTAACTTGGCAATTACATTCATGTATAACCTTATAGTGACAGCTCTCAACTGGAAAGGAACCTTTAGGTCTTCTAATCTATTCCATAGTTTGTTTCTAGGAACTGTATCAAAACCCTTTCTAAAGTCCACAAAGAAAAAAGAGAGATTGGATTTATCATTGCAACGTTCCTCCAGAATGATCATAAGCGTAACAAGGTGGTCCATTGTTGAGTGCTCCTTTATAAAACCCATTTAGCCTTTAGCCAGCTTACCTTCACTTTCAAGCCATATGCTCAACTTATTTTCCAAACTAAAACCATATAACTTGGCTAAGAGAAAGCTGATCATAATTATCCAATATAGCCATATGCTCAACTTATTTTCCAAACTAAAACCATATAACTTGGCTAAGAGAAAGCTTATCATAATTATCCAATATATATGTTTTTGATCTCTTGCTTATTTAAGCTTTTAATGCGCTTGGATATATTTTCATTCATTTGTATATCAGTTATTGACTTTAATAAATTGTAAATATGGTATAGTTTAATATTAACATTGACATCTATCTGAAAGGAGACTATAAACTCATTTCACAGTAACCATCTTCCATTTTATTGTAGTGCTTTTTATTCATTGGGTTTTTAAAGACTTCTATTGGAATTTTATAACAAATTTAACAGCCATACAAATTTATTATTTATTAGTTATTAAGAATAATAAATTTAGGAAATTAAGTTTTAATCAAAATTATTATTTAATATATTTTAATTTGTAATTATATATTGTAATTATTATAATTTATATAGGATAAATTATCACTCTAATATATAATTTTTTCAATTTTCTAAATGATTAATAATAGAAAATTGTGATGTATATAAGTTTAATGTGATTAAGTTTGGGGATTAGCTTAATTGATTTTTAAGAAAATTGAGATATCAAGATTCAAATTTCCAGATTGTGGCAGCATTTTATTGAGAGGACAAGACCTAAACCATAGGTATATGAGTAGAAAAAAAAAATTATAATCAAACTATTATCAAATAAATAAGGTACCAGGTTGCAGAACAATGTAAAAGAATTTTTCAACCAGCCCAAGGTGCTGCATTTCTAAATTGACAACCAAACAATGAGGTGAAAATCTACAATATCAACAAAAAAATGTCCAACTCCAACTCGCTATTAGCGTGGCTATAGTAAAATATCATATGCAACGATTATTTGTACCTTGGATTAAAATAAATTCTCAGCATTGCAGCTCAGATTCTAGTGTGATGGCTTGTCCCATATGCCCAATATATTATGGTGTGATGGTCACCATCAACGAAACAGTCTTAAAACAGAATCGGGAAAAAAATAACAGTAGCTCTAAGGTAAATAGAGGTGCGAAATGTGAAAAACACTAGAAAAAATTATAGCTGGGAAAACAGAGTACTTACAACTAACATACAATAAGTATATACAACTAACATACAGTAAAAGTATATAATTCCACCAAGGGGACACCTGTATGGATGAAAATGATTTTATCTCCAAGCTCGATGGGTCGGTTGAGCAATATATATTTTTGTTTGAAGATTCTGTCATCAAAGAATTTCAAAAGAGTTTGACATTTGACAATGGTATTATCGTTTTCCAGACTACGATAGACATGACGTTCGTAGAAGCTTCTTCATAAGAATGGCGCATGCCGAACAACAAGTGTTTGGCATTAGCAGCAACCTGAAGAGCTGAAGTATGAGGGAACCATGCTTTTAATCATGTAAGACATATGCAACGAGGTCTGAATTGCATGCATTAATAAAAATAGATTGATGGTGAGAGAGGCGAGGTTGAAGAATTTCTAACGTGGGCATGCCACATGGAGTTCGAGAGGTTTTCTACCTGGATATAATTTTATGACGGCTAAGGGGAAGGGTTGAGCGTAATGCTTCTAATGGATATAAGTTTAGGATGGCTAAGGGGAAGGGTTGAGTGTAATGCCACATGGTGTTTGAGAGGTCTTCTACATGGATATAATTTTAGGATAGCTCAGGGAAGGGTTGAGTGTAATTTAATGGAAGGGAGATCTAGGATGCCATAGGTGGAGGATTGAGCGTTATTTAATGGAAAGGAGATCAGGCATATACTTTGTCTGTTAAAAATGAGTCTTTGTTAGTAACAAAGGAACATTAGTTGTGAGCTCCAAGAATTAGTTTAATTGGTCAAATCAAGTGCCTCGACAATGGGAGATCACATGGTCGAATCTCGAAAGCTCTTGGGATAAATATTATATATAAAATAAATGCGAAATCATGTAATATTAATAATATTATTTTCTGTCGACTCTATATTAAATAGTGAAAAAATTACCTAATTAATAAATTTTATTGTCAATTATTTTTTTTTATATTAAAAATTAATGTAAAATTAAGATGAAAATTAAACTATTTATTAATAACAATAATTTTATTATTATTACTATTTTTATTATTAATATAAATAATATTTTATTATTTTTAAATAAAACTTTACCTCATATATCTACCCATACCAACTTATAACCAACTTATAAAGCACTTCTCTGGCCCAAACATAAATTATGATTCTCATAATGAATAAAGAAGAAATACATCTATACTATTACGCAAAATTTGCCTTGCCTTGCCGAATATTGTAATGATTTTTTATAATATATTCATTAAGTAAAGACATTGATTTAGCGAAGTTGTGTATATTAGGTAAAATTTGCCTTCTCTGGCCGAACATTGTAATGATTTTTTATAATATATTCATTAAGTAAAGACATTGATTTAGGGAAGTTGTGTCTATGATGCATTGGTTTCACTGAAAAGGGTTGGATGTGGACATACGTGTTGAGCTACTTCATATAAAACAACTCTAGTAACGCATAACAACACGCAATTTGGCAAATGGCTTTTGTTTTACGTAGAACATACCACTGTAGATAATGAGAACAATCTTGATTTCATATTTCGTCATCAAATTCAGTTATAGTTGACTTTGGTAAACATCATCGTAAGATAATGAGAACAATTTTATCATCAAATTCAGAAATACTTGACTTTGCTTCTCATTGTGCGTTGCGTTTCACGAAACCAGTTTATTTATGTTAGTGTCAATTTAAGGCAATGTAAGTTCTCTCTATTTTAAATAATATGATGGACGAACTGACCATATATTTACGGAAACTACTCAGGTGTTTCAAAAACAAACAGCACAATAGGCAAACTGTAAGAAATACTAAGATCATCGACCTGTTAGATATAACATGAAATATAAATTCTACACAGGTTATTTTCTTCTACATATTCGATAATTTAGATGTGTCTTCATATAAGAATTTGCTGCGGGTATATAATTGCCGATTGTGTTTTTTCTGTCCCATTATTTTTTTATAATTTAGATGTGTCTTCGTATAAGAATTTGATGCAGATATATAATTGCAGATTCTGTTTTTTCTGTCACATTATTTTTTTAGGGTAGTGTACAGGTATGTAATTGCAGATTGTGTTTTTTCTGTCCCATTTTTATTTTTATTTTTATGGTAGTATACCTGATGTTGCAGTGGACCAATAATATTATAATTTCGGGGAAAAAATAATGAGAAACCGAGATTCTACGTCGAGACAATTAGAGTTATAAAAGGATTGGGCGAGATACTTAGGAAGATGTGAAACTTATGATAGGCATGGAAGTACTTGCCTGCAGATTATATACTTCGCAGCCCATAATAATTCCAAGTTCCATCGAAGTATGTTAATCACCAGATGCTGACCAACTGTAATAACTCTTAAAATTCTACTGCTCATAATGGAAAACGGAAATCTAAATGAAGGATTAAAACTCTAAAATCATATAGGAGAGTTCTGGGCCATAGACTAATCAAATGCTACAATGAAGTAATTAACCAAGGGAACAGAGAGGCAGAGATCACAGTTCTGCGCCTAGCTAGGAAATGCCTGGTCATATAGTGAAAAGGTGGAGAAAAGAACTTGCCAATAAAACTGTGTTTTTTTTCTCCTTCCTGAGGGCACACCGCCATGGTAATTATTTTTCTAAATCTTGGAATATTTGAGATCAGAATATTATCTCTTAGAAAACTACGAGAGCATTAGTATTGTTTTCTCAGGTTTTCTAAGAGTGTATCTTTGATCCTTTTCAAGCACAACCTTGAAGCACCACATAATCTTTAAGCAGGAAATAAATGCACTGCGATAATTTCAGGAAGCCTTTGATATTTACAAAATACCGGCATTGGTAGAAAGATACAAACACAAAACTCAAGAGAGAGGGTGTATGCAAATATGACAAGAAGATTGATGGATGACAGAACTGTAGGCATGGCGCACGGTCTATAATCCATTAACTATTCTCCATTAAGTATTCATAAAGGTCCATAGAGTTCAAAATTGGAATGCGCAGGTAACAGGCAAAATCTTGTTTAACTTGGCTTTTCCAAATAAATCTTATCTAAAGAAGGAAAGATGTTAAATTAAAAGATGGGAAAATGTGTACAAAGACAAATGAGATGGAAAGAGAGATGTGATATACTAATGAGCTACATAATTATTAAAAATTGGGTTGAAATTGGGTTGTATATATTATCAATTAATAGTGTTTCATTATTCTGGATATGAAATTAATAATATTAACATAAATGCCATTTATTATGTATAACTTATTTCTCAATACATAAAATTTGTTATCCGTAGAAAAAACAAACATTACAATGTCTTAACACCTTATTTTAATGTTTATTTTTTTTCTCATCAGTGTAACAACTCTTGGAATTTAAGATGGTTGTTAACACCTTATTTTAATGTTTATTTTTTTTCTCATCAGTGTAACAACTCTTGGAATTTAAGATGGTTGTTACTTGATTTTGAGGCTTACGATAAATCCATTCTCTCTCTTTGTTATACACTTGTTCTGTGATGTAATGATGGTGAATTTCTAACATGTTTTATTTTTAAATGATAAATTGGATTCTTTGTCATTTTGATTGCATTTTTTTTTGTCACAATGTAATGAAAAATGGTTTTCTAAGGTGAAGGGAAGGTACATGTGGTAATCAAGCAAGGTATTTGTGGCATTCAAGAAAGAAGAATATATGTTTAAATAGTATGGTAGTGAAATTGAGGTGATGAAAGAAAAACTCAAACTATTTACTTTACATAGTAATTCAATTCGAGATAATCCTTAGTGTTGATATTTTATTTGGCATAAAAATTGAGGAATCCAATTAGAGGTTGTTGTTAAATGCCAAGTATTCAGGCTATTCTTTTTCATAATTATGTAAAATTGGCATAGTTATTTTGTTGAGGGGTTCTCTTGTACAAGTGTGAAGAAGATGAGCTATGTTTTGCTTTTCTAGAATGGAAGTTGCGGAAACAAATTTATGGGCATTGTCAAATAGTTGGAGCTACTTTTATTGATAGTTATATAGAGGTGAGGGTAGTGCTTTTGTTCTTATGTGAAAATGATTTTGTTGTAAATACTCAATCTTTTATTTATTTATTTCTTTTTCATTTGTGAAATGGATTTGTTAAGGAGAGACTTACAATTGTCTATAAAGGAGGAAGCCTCAATGTGAATAGGTAACTAGAGAAAAGGGTGGTCATTGAAACCATTTTCAATATTTGTGAGAGTTAGTTTGTAACAAAATTATTAGAAGGTACCATCCTGAAAAATGTATCCTTGATTAAGTGTATCTTTAAGAAGACCTTGCACTGAGATTCAGGACAAAGAACCTCCATT
Source organism: Pinus taeda (assembly GCA_000404065.3). NCBI lineage: Eukaryota > Viridiplantae > Streptophyta > Pinopsida > Pinales > Pinaceae > Pinus > Pinus taeda. Next base: position 90,580 of record APFE030670550.1, on the reverse strand, counting down.
GCATGATTAGCCTGACAAGAAAGGAGTATTTGCTTCTACATTGAAAAAATATGAGTGTAGTGGTGATTCTATTAGTAGACTAGAGACGACCTTGCAGGAGTTTTGTCTTGGTAACTCCATAACACATTCAATGTTGGTTTCTTTTCTCACTAGTAGCAGGTTTCGATTGTGTGAAAAATTCCAAATAAAATTTTCACTAAAGCTAATAGCTTATCAACAGAAAATAAGTTTGCAAATGAGGAAGCTTCAAATGACAAAACGTAGCCAAACAAACTATTATTTTTAGACTGTTATTTTTCTTGGAGGAAATTATGTGTTATCTATTTGAAAACTTTTTGAATTTGAAAAGTTTTACATGCTTTATTCGGGACAAGTTTAAAAAGAAACTGCAAATTTTTGTTACAAAGAACATTCTCCGAATAAAAATCTCAGGCAATAAGGGTTTCCTGTATCCACTCAATTTTTTTTCGAAATGATCAACACAGTGTATCTTCTAGTGATTTAGAGATACCAGACGTGTAAAAAGGTAAGTATGTTACAATCAAATAATTTTTTTTTTTTCCTTTTGCAATAGGATTTGATGATTTGGAAACTTTACAGGGGACATTTCTAATGAAGCTAACAACTCTTCAAAGATAAATTTGACATCAATAGAGAAAATAAAAAGGTCAAAAGGTAGCCTAAAAGGGATCCTTGCCAGTTTTTGATGATTTCTAAACATTCTTAGATAATTTATTATACAAAATTTTGAAATACTCCATACATAATAAATATGGAGTTGTTCAATGCATTTCATCATTTTGTAAGAAATGTCCTTTTTTTCGCTATCTTTTAAAGAAATAAGAATTCAAATGCTTTGCTTAAAAAAACCCAGGGAAAATGTTCATGTTTGTACATGATCTGTTTAAGAAGCCATTCTGCTAGTGTTACCTAGAGAGATTCTGATATCAATGGAAACTACAAGCAGGGAAAAAACATTGTATTGACTTGATATCCTGTGAAAGTGATTAGTACAGTGCCTCATTTATTGGCTTAGATACTTTGGAGAAAGTGAACATGAGGAGATTCAGATTTAAAGTAAAGAGGTGTCAATGGATATTTGAATGAAACCTCAAGAGGTCATCAATATTGTGTATTTCCCATCACTAGAGGTAATTCATACAAGTCAGGTAGTGTCAAATGCTGACAACCCTTGTTAGGGTTTGTTAGTGAATCCTACATTGGGTCCAACTGTAATGTTGAGGTGGCCATTGGCTGGGAGGTTAGTGCAGAAAGTAGCAGAGGGTATAGCCTCTTATAGGAAAATTATCATCACATTGAAATGTGAAGATCTAAATGATTTTAGATTGATTACTTGATCTGATTTTAGAAGTTGGTATTATTCACTTCATGTTGCTTAAATTCACATTCTACAGGCCACTAGAACCAACCAATGGTCGGTGGTTTGTAAAATATTCCTTTCCATTCTTTATCAATGAATGCTATCTTTGAGACATCCTTAGGGTCAATAATTGAAATGCTAGTGTGAAAATCAGCATAGGTTTTTTTCTATGAACATTAAAATATGAAGATCTCAACTTTTAGTATAAATTGACATCAACTATACGTGAGAAAATCCCCAAATGTATACGAAAGTGAATTTTAATTACACCATTTTAATAATTCCAATCATTTTTCATTTTTCTTTAGATATTATACAGTGTGTATTAGAGTCAGTATTTGCATACTGCCATCAGTGATAAAAACTTCTCTTTTATATCATATTAGGGTCCCATTCTGAAAATTTTATCATTCCACCTAGTTCCTCATGCAAAAATTTACTCACTGATGGTAGCCCTAGTCAAAAGAAAAATCCCTACTCTCACTCAAAAATCAATATTTTCTGGCCCACCTTCTTGTGTCTTGCTGAGCACACATTTATGATAAAAACTCATTTCATCATATTTTATGCCAGTCGATTCCACATGGAGTCTAGTCATTCAAGGTCCCATTAGGTCACTAGGTTTTACTCTCCAAGGTCCAATAATACTCCATTTCACTTCACAAAGCCAGTAAAAAATATGAGGGTGAGAAAAATAATATCATTTTTCTCATTTAAAGAGGATTGGTAAACATGCATCTATGCTTGCTCAAGTTCTAATTTTTATTCCAAGTATCAGTTATATTTCACATGTAACTTTTATTCCAAAAAATAGAGATGTAATATTTTTTCGATTTATGTAATTTTATGTTCATTATATGTATTACTATTCCTAAGTTGTAAACTAAAAAGGAACTATGTTCCAACTTCATCCAAGCAAAATTCAAGTGCGAAGAGTGCCAAAACTCCATCCTTGTCAATTTTCAAAGAGCAAAATCAGAGTGTAAAGGGAAATTAGTAAGCATTTCAAAAAGGAGAAGTGAGACATTAGAAAGTGGTTTTTAAAGCTAAAGATCAAATTCACTCACATATAAAGGCCTTCCTAGCATCGAAACTCACCTCCGTTTGGCTCCAATCATTTCTGAGCAAACCCAACGAGAGCCATTCCTCACGATTTTGGGTGAATTCAGCAAAATAGAGGCAGGCGCTCCTCATACACCAAAGGCACTATGCATAGGGTAGCTCGGCGTTGCGCACACACCAAAGGTGCTACACACTGGTCAAACTTTGTCTATATGCTCTCAAGCATCAAGAAAGTGTTCCAAAACTTCATCTAAGGGGTTCTATGCCTCTTAGCAAGTAAGTAAAGCCCTGTCCATCCCTCCTTACATCTCACAAGTTAGCAATTCAAGCTATGAAATTTATGGTGTGAAATTTTGAATTATTAAAACCCGCAAACCCTAGTTTTATTCCTACACCCCCAAAAATATTCCTAAGACCCTACTATCCTTCCCAAATCATTGTACACCCTATCCCTACCCCTGTATTGCTAAATCCCTATCCCAAGTGCATTCTCCTTTAAACCCTAAGTCCTAGGAAGAAAATTCCTAAGCAACCATACTGCATACCTATGATAAAATATCAATTCCTAAATCCCATACATATTTCACTCCCTTATCACTTCCCTAAGTTCCCTAATCCCTTCCTCCACTCCCGAAATTTTTCCTACCCCATTCCCACTTCTATTTCCTAATCCCTATGGTCTCAAGCAAAAAGAGAAAAAACACATCATGGAGGAAGAAAAAAGAGATATTTCAGAAGAAGAGGACACAAAAGAAAGAAGACCACACAAAGGAGGAAGAATATCAAGGTTTGAACCTACCAACACGAGAGAACTAATGGCCTCACCTATGACAGTCAGTTGTTTCAAGCATATGGGATGTTTTTATTTTTGTGTAATGGTACAAAGAGCTCAAATCCATCCTGCTCTAACTAGAGTTTTCATTTCAAATCTTAAAGACAATCAAGTGACCCTTGCTGGTGTAACCTTCACCATGTCCTCAGCCATTATTGTTGCTGCTACTAGAATACCTAATGTGGGTGAATGGTGGTCTAAAGCTCAAAACCTAGATCATCAATATTAGGAGCCATATTTGAAGCCTCGGTACATAAATTAGAGAAAGAGATTCTTCCATTTTAGCCACCTTCTTGATACATATTCTCCCATGATGAAAATCATCATGAAGTACTTCACTTGTGAAGGCTTATTTTCCAGACTCTACACCTACCATATCAGATTGCTTATGCACTTCACAAGAGTCAGAATGCTCAATATTCCTTACTATTTGTTCAGGAGAATTGAGAAAATGGCATACATAGTTCAGGGAAAAAGGTATGAGTAGAAAATGAACAATCTCTTTCATCACTCTTTGATCAAGATCATTGTCCTCCACCACCTTAATCAGCTGAACATCTCATGGGACACTTTCATTGCCAATAATATTTTCACTGCTCCACATGCTAAAGATATACCTTCTTCATCTCATCCCACTGATCATCAAGCTGAAGAAATACCCCCTCCATCTTAGCCCACTAGATTTATCCCTCTGTCATCTCAGCCTCTTTCACCATCATCATCATCATCATTGTATGATCATATAGGGTGACCTAGTAGAGCTCAGGTCATCAAAGCTAAGAAGACAGATTTGGGCACATTGTCATGTACTTATCAAAGAGGTCATAGGCAGGTGTTTTCCCCACAGATTGTGCGTGGAGCCCTGCCTTCTTCATCAGCAAAGCAGGTATAGAAGGGCAAGCAAAAGATCTTAGAGACAATTGTTCATTAGAAAATCAGGCCAGAGGATGATGACTTACATCGGATAGAAACATAATTTGACCTTGTTGACTTGGATCAGCATGATGATCATGAAGACACAAGATTGATAATCAAAGGAACAAAGACCCAAATCAGACAATTACAAACTCAATTGGATAGAGCTAAATATATCATTTCATTTCCTGAGCAAGAAAACCAACAATTGAAGACAAAACAGCTAATCATAGAGGTGGACCTTCTCAAAGCCAAAAGAGAAGAGGCCAATGATAAGTCCTTACATGACAAAGCATATGGAAAATATGGTGATCTTGATGATTTGGAAGAACAAGTGTAAAGAAAATGGCCAAGAACTGAAGGCCTAAAGAGAGCATTAGAACTAGAAAAACAGAAAGAGGTTGAACTAGCCAATGAGCTTTCCTTAAATGAGCAATTTTCCATAATGATCTATGAAAACAAGGAGCAATCGCTAGAGATGGTTAACAACCATATTGGAAAGCTCCTATACAAGGCTAAAAGAAACAATGACATACAGAGGAGGATGGCAATGTATTATTGGCAAAGAAGCCAAATAGCAAGGTCAAAACTCAATGAATTGAAGTCAAAGCCTGAAACCTTAGATGTGCAAGAGGAGAAAGGGAAATTGGATATCCTTCCTGAGGCATTTTTCCATGCTTAACATACTTTATCAGTGGCTCAAGCACTAATTTTGAAAATATTCTCGGCACTTTTTGGAATTTTTGGGTTTTTTGTGCAACATGGATAGTTTTTGGAAAAGTTAGACTGTCCTATGTGCAATGCCCTAGGTGTTGCACAACTTCTAGAGGCCTCCAAATGAAAAACCAAGAACACCATTGGATTCAGAAGGTGATGAACATACACCTTTTACTATTGGCACACTAAAATTGGACAAATCAATAGGGAGAAATAGCCAAAAACACCTCAAAAATCACCTTTCTTCCCTTTTCTTCAGCTAGTTGTTGCGCACAAAAACAATCTTGGTATATTGAATTTTTGGAGGGTCAAAACTCATCATTTTTTGGAAAAAAGTGTACCTTTGGAAAGTAGACAGGATAAGATTTCCAGTGAGCTATCCTGAGTGCAATTTGGAAATTATAAACCCCTTCAAAAATCAGCTTGAATATGGCAATGTGCATAGGCTAAAGGCATCGTGCATAGACTAAAGGCATTGCGCATAGGACAAATTGCCTAACTTTTTCACTGTTTCTCTCTAGTTTTGATTTTCATCCTTGGGAATCAATTTTTACTGATGTAATGGATATGGTAAATGTAATTATGGTCTTTTACTATTACATAGGGGTAAATACATTAGGTTAATAGTCTTCATCAAGTTAGATGAATTAGTTTCAATGTAATTAGGGATGAGTCCCTTTGACCACCCTACATTCTAGCTACCAGTTCAGATTTTGGTGGAACTACTCCTCCTCTCACGGAGTCGACCCTTGAGGTTGGGAGGAGTTTTTTTTTATTTATATATCTTCACTTTTTTCACTCTTTTTAGAGGTTGGACACAGTTGGAGGTTCTACTAGTGATCAGAGACATTATTGTATCAGATTTTGGCTAGTATAAATAGATGAGTTACAGCTATTTCTTTGGGATACATGTGGTATGAATTTTTAGCATTGTTTCTTCTTTTTGATCATTTTTATGAATGTTTTGTGTGCTCATAAACCATTTCATGTCTATTATATGATAATTTTCAATTTCATAGGTAGAATATATGTTTGTTCATCCTCTCCTTTAGGAAATTTAACATAATTTGCTAATTTTCTTTAGTTTAGGAAGAATACATATCCTATGCTCTTCCTAACTCCTCATCAGTCTTAAACCACCTCATGAAACCACCTTTGAAGTGTTAAGACTCCTGCCTACCTTGCCCCTTTGAATGTCTGCAATCATATCTCATCTACCCTTACCTAGCCTCTTTGACCTAATACCCTCATCCAACAATAACCCTACCAAATCAAATCAAAACAAAACCCTAGTCCACCTAGCCCTCCTAGCTATGGTTCTTTGGCGACAGCCCTCTTTGGCTTGGTAGGGCTAGATACCAAGTCAAAAGGTTGGTATGTGGTTACCTCAATTGGACTCTCCTCAAACTTGGAGATCCGGAGGAGTGATAACATATTGGCACCATTGTCGAGGAATGAAAGATTCCTTTTCCATGGGTGTATGACAACTTTTCATTGGAATTTGGTCCTCTGGATGATAGGAGTAAGTTTAAAAAAGGTTCATTCCATAATTGCAGTGTCAAGATTGTAGGGTTGGCTTTGAGAAGACAAACAAAATCAAAATCCTGATCATGATCCAGCTGATTTAGTCAAAGATTTTCAGAGCTTGTTCAAAAGGAGAAGAATTTTACAAATCACAAGTTCAATAAAACCTCATTCCATTGGTAAGATCTTGATTGTTAGCTGTTAAAATTTTCTATTGAAGAAATTCCTTAGTTTTGAAGTTTGAAGCTCTTTTTGTTCTGCTCAAGTCTAAAGTATTTTACCTTACATAGTATTTAACCTTGTTATGATTCTGGCTATGAAAATATATACCAGGTCAAACCCTGACCCCAACTCCCTTCTCCTATTGATGATCCTGAAAGATTGTTAAGGAAACCTAAAGTCCCTTTCCCCGAGATTGAAAGCAAAAAATTAGAAAGGACCACTTCCTTGCCAGATCAAATACTAAGTATTGAGGATATTTCTTTTGATATTAAGTTCGAGCTATACCTATTTCATTTGAGGTTTGAGTCTTGCCTTATAGAGATAGTGTTTGGTCCCATAAACTTCGATTCATACTTGCTTGCCTCAAAATATTTGTTTAATCAACCTTCTACTACATCCCAGTCTTGAAAACTTGAACATGAGGTTTGGTCTAATTTCAATAAACTTCAAAGCCTAGCTGATCAATTACAAATTACTGCAGAAAAAGCTTATATCCAGTATCATGTTGAAAGCTTATCTTCTGCCATATCCTCTACTGCACCTCTGAAAACAACCATATCTGCACCTCCATCTTCATCCCAGCCAACTCAAACCATTGTAATCTTTGCATGCCCTCGCACAGTAGTCATGGCAAGATTTTCCCCTATACAATTACCAGTAAGTTGGTAGCCGTACCTCAGACCCATGGCTAAATACTTCCCCTTTTTGATGGTAGCCCGGGATTCACAGCACAACAAGATATTGACAAGATGGCTGATTTCATTGATTTAGAGGAGGTTGATGAAGATGCTGCCAAAATGAGACTAATGGCTCAAATGTTTTCTGGAGATGTGAAAAAATGGTTTCGTGGTTTGGCAACTCACTCCATTGGTACTCCTCAGAGGCTAACTGAGTTGGTCTAAGTTAACTGGCAGGAAAAGAAGAATCCATTGCAAATCTTGGCAGAATATAATACATTGAACAGGAATCCTAATGAGATGGTTTAAGAGTTTACTATAAGGTTCAATCAGATCTACAATTCCATTCCAGATAACATGAAACCTCCACCTAATTTGGCACTTCAACATTACTTGGATTCCTTCAATCTGGAAATGGCTTATCAATTAAGGGAATGAGATCCTGTAACTCTGGAAGAAATGTAGAATAATGCAGTGAACATGCAAGAAACGTTGATGATTAAAAATTCTCAGTTGAAACATGAGAAACCAGAGAAGAAAGTGACAATTAAAGAAGAATTCTCTTCTTCCACCAATCTTAAACTAGATGCTCTAATCAAAACCATGGAGAGGATGGTTAACTGAATGATAAATTTGGATAAGAAAGTTCCTGAGGCATCAACATCTCAGCAGCAAATTCGGATACCCTTGCAGCCAAATTATGCTTAAGGAGAATTAGAGGATGAAACAGACCCGATTGTCGAAGTAAACCACTTCTTCATGGAAGATTACCATCCCATTTTCTTGACTGAAGATGAGAAGTATGTCTAGAATACGGAGGAACCTAAATATTAATACTACATACTAGTGAATGACTATGCATTGGAAACCCAATTAGATTATTATCAAAGAGGATACTTGAATGCACTCAGCTCTTAGCAAAAGCAATATTCCTCGAGAAATAGGGATGTCTCGATCACTCCTATTTAGAAAAGGGCATCACATCAGAAAGATACACAACATAAGACAAATCCTCAACGTAATCAAAGTAAAAGTAAACAGCTGGCAACAGCTAACCAAAACAAAGTAAATCACCTATCTAAAAGCAATCCAAACAAGGACCATGAGAGTCAGAAGAAGGATGAGACATCAAAATATCTACCTGAAAGGAGGGACATCATCCAAAGAGAGGTAGGTAAATCTAGCTCATTCAATTTAGAAACTAAAATTTCAAAGTTGAAAGTGTCAATCCTTCTTATTGAACTAATAAAAAATAGTCATTACAAGTCTGATATAGTTAAAGTGCTGAAAGTTGACCCTATGTCTGACATGGTTAATGTTGAAGATGATAAGCTTGAATTAATTTTTCGTCCAGCCATAGATGTTCAGTCAGAAGGTAGTGAGGTTCATCCATTTTACCTAAGTTTAAGAATCCGTGAATACATTCTTCATAACTCCATGCTTGAGTCCAGAGCCTCCCATAATTTAATGCCCAAGGCCATCATGGAAAAGTTGGGTCTCGATATAACTCATGAATACCATGACTTGTATCCTTTTGATTTTGGTAAGGTCCATTTTCTTGGACTAAGCTAAGATTTGGTAGTATACTTGGACCAAATCCCGACGAAGAATGTCTTAATGGTTGTGGTGGTAGCTGATATACCACCATGGTTTGGTATGTTATTGTCAAGGTCATGGGGAGCGAAACTAAGAAGCACACTGTAGTTAGACTTCTCCTATGCCACCATCCTGATTTTCGGGCAATTAAGGAAATTGTACCGAGAAACCAAAATGAAATCCATGATAACTAGCAAGGAGAGGCCAAATAATCATCCTATAAATGTTGTACATACATATTCAGAATCATTTATTTTATATAATGATAGTTGATTGAATGATGTAGATAGTTTGCCTGTAGAAATAAAAGATATGCCAAAAAATTCCAATTGTATAAGGATAGTTTTAGATCAAGAAAAAGAAAAGGTACCAAGTTCATCATAACAACCATTGGAAAAGGTAGAGAAAGGCTCAGAACAACCATCAGAGAAGGTAATGGAATGTTCAGAACAACCCGAAGAGAAGGTTCAAAAAATTTACCCAAAGTAGAAAGTAGATTTACAACCCTTCGAGGACGAGCACGGTCTTTGGACCATGGACTTTGATGGTGCTCTTGGGAAACATGGGGTAGTCATTGGCATTTGGATCTGAAGTCCACATCATCATCAAGGTGAGGTCCTTTAGAATGTTATATTATGCTCGTACAAGTTAGATTTTTATTGCACTATTAATGAGGCGAAGTACAAAGCATTGATCACAGGTTTAAGGATGTTGAAAAGATTGGGTGCCCAAAGAATTTCTGTGTATGGTAATTAAGAACTTGTGATCAAGCAAGTTAAAGGTGAACATCAAGCTCACCATCTGTGGATGAGACAATATAGAATTTTTTTTTTAGATATTTTTAGAATGTTTCCAGAATATACCCTTTCGATTGTATCAAGGAGTTAAAATCTTATGGTCGATTCCTTTCCTACAACTGCAAGCAATTTCAAAATCCCCATTTTTTCAAACACGAAATTTGAGATTCATGTAAAGCATCAGCCCTCTATTCCTAACAACTTACGATATTGGTAAGTATTCTTGGATGAAAAGCAGGTAAATAATTTTCTTTAGAGTGAAGGAGAGTTTGATAATTGTTCCATGGATGAAGTTTACGACCAAGATGATCAAGTCATCGAGGCAAACCAAGCTGATGCACTACAGCTAAAGGAAAACAATATTCTAAAAGGTCTTGTACCTTTGGAAGGCTTATTTGATTAGGATGATGTAGCAAGGAAGCCTACGTTGTTTCCTACCGAGAAAGGTGTCAAAGACGTGAACATCAAAACAATAAACAAACCCAAAATGATAAAGTTGTCCAAATCATTATCTCTCGAGGTAAAAGAAAAATATATTCATTTATTGTTTGAATTTTCTGATGTTTTCGCATGGGATTATGTAGACTTAAAGGAGTATGGCAAGAAAATAATTCAGCATACCATCCTAATTAAACTAGATCAGAAGCCCTTTAGACAAATGCTAGGGAGGATTAACCCAAGGTTGCTGCCATCCATAGAGAAAGAAATTAAAAGACTTTCTAAGGCGGGCATCATTGTTCCCATAATATTTTCTGATTGGATATCGAATCTAGTCCCGACAAGAAAGAAGACTGGAGAAATTAGGATCTGCATAGACTTCAAAAACTTAAATAAAGTACGTCTGAAAGATAATTATCTTCTTCCCAAAATGGACCATATCCTTCAGAGAGTTGTTGGCTCTTCCCGGATGTCACTACTGGATGGTTGTTTCGGTTAGAATCAGATTTTAGTGCACGAGGATGGTCAGGACAAGACATCATTTACCACACCTTGGGGCACATTCAAATATGAAAAAATGCCATTCGGTCTCAAAAATGTAGGGGATGCTTTTCAACATGCCATGGACATAGCCTTTGCCAATGAAAAGGATGTTTTCTTGGTTGTGTATTTAGATGATGTAACGATATTTTCACATTTAGATGATGAGCATTTACATCATTTAAGAGTTATTTTCCATAGATGTAGAAAGTTTGGGATCTCTCTCAATCAAAAGAAAAGTTTGTGTGCTATGGAGGAAGGAAAAATTCCTGGCCACATCATCTCAAAGGATGGAATCTGGATAGACCCTTCACAGGTAGAAGCCATTCTGCAAATTGGTTTCCCTCGCAACAAGAAATAAATCCAAGCATTCAATGGCAAGATGAATTTCTTATGCAGATTTACTCCTAATTTGGTTAAACATCTTACAAAGATGACAAATATGTTGAAAAAAGATAGTGATGTGAAGTGGCCCGTAGAAGCCTGCAAATCATTTCATGCAGTAAAACTTTCCTTGACCACTGCCCCTGTTTTAATCAGTCCCGATTACTCCCTTGATTTCATAATATTTTCTTTTTCTTCTGATCATACCATGGTAGTAGTATTGATGGAGAAAAAGGATAAAATCGAACTGCAATTAACATTTTTTAGTCACAACATCAGGGATGCAGCCCTTAAGTACAACATCATAGAGAAACAGGCATTAACTTTGGTAAAGGCAGTGAAAGATTTCATACTTTACATTTTACATTCACATACTCTTGCTTATGTGCCTAATGCAACGGTAAAACAAGCTTTTGTGTAGAATGACACAGAAGGTACAAGAGGTAGATGGATAGCAACATTATTAGGACATCATATTGAGATCAAGCCTACCAATAACACCAAGGGTCAAGGCTTAGCCAAACTCATGGTTGAGTCAAATCTCCATGCTGTAGATATCGACCTTGTAGCAGCATTGTATGAGAATCAAGAAGAAGTAGATATCATTCAAGTATCTGATATATTTTTATCATCTCCATGATATTATGATATTATTTATGTTTTACAACACCTAAATCCCCCTCGAGGAATGTCTAAGGCTAAAAGTAGGTCATCGAAGTTGAAGGCTTCTAAATATTGCATTATGGATAGTGCACTTTATTGGAAAGATCCTAGAAGTGTGTTGCTGAATGTTTTACCAAAGATGAATCTAAAGAAGTGATAAATGACTTCCACAAAGGAGATTGTGGGGGCCACTTGTACTGGAAGAGCACGGCCAACAAAGTACTGAGAGCGGGTTACTATTGGCCTACACCTTTTGTAGATATCTACAAGGATATCTACAAGGCAGTGATGAGTTGTCATGAGTGCCAAGTTTTCCAAGGTAAAAGAAAACTTCTTCCTTTGCCTCTACAACCTATATCATAGGTGAGATTAACCCATCATCATCCACACAACAAAAGTGGATATTGGCAGCTACAGACTACTTTACTAAGTGGATTGAAGTGATTCCAACCAGGCAAGAAACAAATTTAGTTATCATTTAGCTTTTAGAAACTAATATATTATCTCATTTTGGTTGTCTTAATAACATCATCACAGACAACGCGACTGCATTCAAGTCTAGAAAGATGACTGAGTTTCGTGACAAACATAACATTGAGTTGGGACATTCTACATCATACTATCCACAAGGAAATGGTCTAGTAGAGTCCTCCAATAAATCCTTAATCAACATCATCAAGAAAATGTTGGAGGCCAACAAAAAGAATTGGCACAAAAATTTGATCAATGTAAGAAATCTCCTAGACTTTCTCCTTTTCAAATTGTGTATGGAGTAGATATTTTTTTTCCTTCATCATTAGTAGTCCTCATCATGAAATTGTTACAAGAATCAGGAAGTGAAGAGAATGATGTAGATCGTTGGATCAATCAAATGATTCACCTACAACAGACATGGGATGAGCTATTTTAGAACACCTCTAAGCTCCATGATAGGATAAAGAAAATCTATGACTAGAAAACAAAGGAGGATGATTTCAAAATTGGAGATGTGGTGCTTTGTTGGGATGCCAGAAACGAAGATAAGGGTAAGCATGGTAAATTTGAAAATATGTGGAAAGGTCCTTATTAGATTTCATCTTTCCGAGGGAAAAATGCTTTCTTGTTGGATGAGATGAATGGAGAACCATGCTCAGGAGGACCAGTCTATTGTAGGCTCCTTAAGCACTATATTTTCTGAAATATGCTTCTCATAAATGTCCCGATTTCATTGTGCATAACAGTTTAACTTTCTGCAAGTGTGAAGTAGAGAATCACTGGAGTTCGGAGCCCAAAGTGAAGGCCATGGAGCTTCACTAATTTTCAGTTGTCAATTAAGTAAATCAGTTTTGAGTCATTTTTTAGTCAATTTCAAGATACTTTCGAGTCAGTTTGTGTTATTTGATCAAAATTCAGTCATGCTTTTTAGTGTGAGTTTTTGACCGTATTGGCCCACATGGTAAGGCACTTGTCCTATGGTGTTCTTTACAACTCCAAGGAGCTGCCATCCCCAAATAAGGCTGATGTTAGAGTCAATATTTTCATACTACCATCAGTGATCAAATCTGCTCTTTTATATCATATTAGGGTCCCATTCTGAAATTTTTGTTATTCCACCTAGGTCCTCATGCAAAAATTTAGTCATTAATGGTAGCCCTGGTAAAAATAAAAAGCCCTACTCTCCCTCAAAAATCAATATTTGTTGGCCCACCTTCTTGTGTCTTAGCATACATTTATCATAAAAACTCATTTCATCATATTTTGTGTTATTCCAATCCACATGGAGTCTGGTCATTCAAGGTCCCATTAGGTCACTAGGTTTCATTCTCCAAGGTCCAATATTACTCCATTTCACTACATAAAGCCAACAAAGAAAATGACGAGGAGAAAAATAATATCATTTTTTTCATTTAAAGAGGATTAGCAAACATGTAGCTATGCTTACTCAAGTTCTAATTTTTATTCCAAGTATCAGTTCTATTTCATATTGTAATTTTTATTCCAAAAAACAGAGATAAAATATTTTTTTAATTTATCTATTTTTATGTTCATTATATGTAATAAGTTACTCTTCCTAAGATGTTAACTAAAAAGAAACTATGTGCCAACTTCATCCAAGAAAAATTCAAGTGTGAAGAGTGCCAAAACTATAACCTCATCAACCTGCAAAGAGGAAAATCAGAGTGTAAAGGGAAATTAGCAAGCATTTCAAAAGGAGAAGTGAAACATTAGAAAGTGATTTTTAAAGCTAAAGATCAAATTCACTAATGTGTAAAGGTCTTCCTAGCATCTAAAATAACCTCCATTTGCCTCCAATCATTTATGAGCAAACCCCACGAGAGCCATTCCTCACGATTTTGGGAGAATTCAGAAAAACAGAGGCAAGCATTGTGCATACACCAAAGGTGCTTCACATAGGGCAGTCTGTCGTTGCGCATGCACAAGTCAAACTTCGTCTATATGCTCTCAAGCTTAAAGCAAGTATTCCAAACCTTCAACTCATGGTTTATATCCCTCTTAGCAAGTAAGTAAAGCCCTGTCCATCCCTCCTTACATCTCACAAGTTAGCAATTCATGCTATGAAGTTCATTGTGTGAAATTTGCAATTCTTAAGATGTGCAAACCCTAGTTTTATTCCTACACCCCCAAAACTATTCCTAAGACCCTACTATCCTTCCCATATCACTTTAAACCCTATCCCTACCCCTGCATTGCTAAATCCCTATCCCAAGTGTATTCTCCATTAAACCCTAAGTCCTAGGTAGCAAATTCCTAGGCAGTTGTACTGCATACCTGTAATGAAATATCAATTCTTAAATCACATACATATTTCACTCCCCTATCACTTCCCCAAGTTCCCTAATCCCTTCCTCCACTCCCTAAATTTTTGCTACTCGATTCCCACTCCTATTTCCTAATCCCTAAGTTTTCAAGCAAAAAATTTCAAAAAAAAATCATGGAGGAAGAAAACAAAGATATTTCAGAAGAGGAAGACACAAGAGAAATAAGACCGCACAAAGGAGGAAGAATATCGAGGTTTGAACCTACCAACACCAAAGAACTAAAGGCCTCACCAATGACAATCACTTGTTTCAAGCATATGGGATGTTTGATTTTTATGTAATGGTACAAAGAGTTCAAGGACATCTTGTTTTGACTAGAGCTTTCATTTCAAATCTTGAGGACAATCAAGTGACCCTTGTTGGTCTAACCTTCACCATATCCTCAACCATTATTACAACTACTAGAATACCTGTTGTGGGTGAAAGGTGGTTTAAAGCTCAAAACCTATATCATCAGTTTCATGAGCCATATTTGAAGCCTTGGTATAGGAATGAGAGAAAGATATTCTTCTGCTTCAGCCACCTTCTTGATACATATGCTCCCATGATGAAAATCATCATGAAGTACTTCACTTGTGAAGGCAGATTTTCCAAACTCTACACCTTGATGAGCGTCAGTATTGCAGCAAGGATGTTGGAACTTCTGGGCTACCATCTTTACTTATCAACTCGGGGTTCGTACAAACTTGGAGGTGACAGTGCTATATGCACAAGTAGAAGTGAAGGTCCTGCCTATTGTCACTTGTTCATCTGGTGAGAGACCCAGGAGTTCCAAGATAGACTTCTATAGAGTCAGAAGAAGCTTGATTCTTTGATGGAAGAAGAGAAAATCTATTCTAAGAGAGCTACTCTACTGCAGTAATGAGGTAAACAACTTGTAATGAAAAATCACACCATATCCTTATTAACCATTTAAACAACTATGCTAAGAATCAACACTATCCTCATGCTTCTATCTAAGTTGAAAAAGTAAAGAGCATCAAACCAAAGTAATGTGTAAGCAAGGAAACTAAACTAAATCTATTTCCAGTCTTTTTTGGTTTTTTTGGTAAAATCAAGCATGCAATTTGAGTTTTCTTGTAGACGTGACAGGTAGATGGAAGGTGGTTGAGGATGGCTAGAAGGTCTATGGAGTGCCAGCATTTAAATGATGCACAAAACAAAGTTCAGGAAGTAATCAAGTGGAAGAGAAATCGAAGATCGAAATTAGAAAAAGGAAGACATAATGAAGTAGTAGTTCACAAGAACTGTTGGATTAGTTGGGAACAGTATTAATGGGAGATGAGTGGCAGAGATCTTATCGCAACATATTACGTGAATAGATGGACAAAAACGATTAACGAGAGATGAATGGTGGAGATATTATCGCAGGGGATTAAGTGAATAGATGGATGGATCAATCAACAAATAGGATTAACGAAATATGAGTGGCAGAGATCTTATCGCAGAGATTAAGTGAATAGATCTATGAACCACATCAAGTCACGTGTCAACAAAAGGGGGAAGACGTGCGGAATGATGGAGTGGTCTTCGTAGGTGGTAAGCAGTTTCTCACGTGCCCTCAAAGCTGTAAGTGGAATTCCTAAATTTTACGCTATTAGCCTAAGTGAGTGACACGTAGCATGAGAAAACCACTTTTCTCGCATTCTCTCGAGCTGATATCAGTTGTGCAAGAATTTGTGCGAGATTCAACGATAGTCATTGGATCATGCGTGATTGATTGACGATGGAGATCGGCCAAGCTAGTTGGCCATCGGGTGATGTGATAACCATCAGATCAGGCGAGGCAGATCAACAGTGGAGATTCAGAGTGCCTAAATTCGAATGTTGAAATGAATATAGGTGCTAAGCAATATCTTGTGCGCCTTAACAGCTGTAAGTGGAATTCCTAAATTTTACACAATTAGCCTAAGTGAGTGACACATAGCACCAGAAAACCACTCTTCTCGAGTGCTCTTGGGTGGATATTGGTCGTTCAAGAATTTTCACGAGATTGTGCAATATCTGTTGGATCATATGGGATTGATCAACGATGGAGATCAGCCAAGCTAGTTGGTGATCCAGTGATGTGATAGTCATTGGATCAGGAAAAACAAATTGACGGTGGAGATTTGGAGCGCCTAAAGTCAAACGTTGAAATGAATATGCAACATGTGGTTAACAACAATTGCTTAGGTTTGTTATGGATTGGGCAGTATGGAGATCTACAGGTATAATATGATTAAGACTTAATTCATTGGCTTCCACATATATTACGCATGAAGAAAGTGCTGAAGGAAATGAGAATATGAGTGAGATCTTATTATAGAAAGATAACAATGAAATGAACCAAGTATTGAACCAAGACAACAAACACCAAAGCTCATGCGAGAACTAGAAATATGTGTTTTTGGGGTTGCTGAGGGGTCTCTTCCTCAAGTCATGGTCCCAGAGGGAGGAGGGGAGGTCGAGACTCCTGCTGACAACCTTATGGGGATATTTTTCTCCTTGCTAACTTGCTAATTGAATGAAGGCATAAATGGAAGAAAACTAAAACACAACCAATATACGCTACACTATTGTAGTGGAAATGTAGCCACTTAAGAAAATGAACGATTAAACCATGAATCTATGCGCTACAATGTTGCAATGGAAGTGCAGCTATTTAAGAAAATGAACAGTTAAACCATGAACCTACGCTAGCATACATGTACAATAAAGAGGAGCCCTGGATGCTAGGTTAGGGCCCTAACCCAACAACTTTAGCCCTCTGAGTTAACTCAATGTTGGCTCAAAACAAAACTCATTCTTATTATCAAAACAATGGATTACATTGAAAACTATCAGAAGTCTTGCAACTCGAAAATAAAGTAGAGTTTTACAATCAAAAGTATGAATCCAAGTGAGGTCCTAGGCCTCTCTACTTATACATCTGAAGTCTCTGACGACTTCATTAAAACTAGGGAGGCTCGGCTCCCAAACTCAAGATAAACTAGTGCTTTGACTTTCACTTGCTCGATTGCCTTCTAGTCCTCCTTATTTGGTGGTTTGCACTCCGAGCTAATGGAGGAATATTTGAATGGAGGGGTAGTAAATGAGGAGGATTTCCCTCCTATAATTCCTCTCAATTGTCCCATTCAATTTTTGACCAAGGTCTTTTCCAAAATTCCTTTCTTTTATCCTTTAATCTTGCGTTAAATGCACATTCCACCACAAAGCAAAATATGAAACTCTAACTCATCTCATAAACAAAATATAATCAAAAGTATGCAATAAGTTGTGAGAATAGTTGGTTTCACTAATCTAGGAGGTGAATTAATGCCCATATAATTACCCAATGATGAGGCTCATCATCACCCCCTACTAAAAGTGTTGCTCATCGTCTGAGCAACTTAGTCAATGTCCATGTCCTTCATGGCTCCGGTAGCCTCTCTGACATCCCATGCCTCTACTATGGTCTCTTCTTCTTGTTCATAGAAGCCTGATTTCCTTTCTATTTCTTCCCACTGCCTCTTTTCCTCTTCTTATTTTCTCCCTTCTAGCATCCCTAGGAGTAGTGGTGGACTGAGTTTTATGCCTATCCAATTGACCTTCAACCTTTGCATTGATTGCTTATACATAGGTGTCCTATTGAGTGCCTTTCTCAACCTTTGAGGGGAGTGATATTCTTTGATGTTCAAGTTGTGTGGTAGTGTGTTCCATCTCCTAAGGTAGGCATGTATACTATCATCTCCTAGTAGCCTCAACATATCCTAAAAATGTGAAATTTCTTGCTCTTGTGCAACAAGATATCTAGGTGCTAGCTAAGGGTCATTTGTAATTAGATTATGGGTGCTGATTAGGGCCATGGGATTTCATTGTTCAACTCTGATGAAAAGAGGTTCATTTTTCTCTCTAGCCAATATTCTTTTCATCTTTGCAACCCTTGACTCCTCATGGTTCATACATGACACCAAAGCCATTAATTGTAGGTCTCGTAGCTTGACATTAGGATCCTCAACATTCATGTCTGTGAGGGCCATGTTGTGTAAGTAAAAGTCAACCATTTTGGCCCTATCCTCTAGTGTACTTTGATCACAAAGATCAATAAACTACCTGTAGTTCTGAAATGGCATGTTGCCCCTTTGTGCTAGTGTTTTAATCTAAAATTGCAGCCATTGTTATCTGAGGTAAGGAGCATAGGATTTAGTTGGCATCCTACACTGGATGGCCTCCAAGGAGAGGTTGGCCATACATGCTAGTTGTTTTTCCATTTCCTGCAGCAGTCCTCTCAGCCATGCATTTTCCCTCTCAAGTTGATCTATCATTATTACTTCTCTATCCCTTGGTGGGGGAATCTTCAATCTCAATAGGGATTTTTGTTGATATTTATGGCTTCCCTTGTTTGATTCTTGTGCTATTTCTTGTTCTAAAAAATAGAGGGGTTTTCCTCCTTCTTTTCCATTTTTGCTTGATTGGAGTGCTAAGAGAAGTGAGGGAAGTTGCTGCCTCCCTCTTAGGGGCCTCTGGAGACACCCTGGGTGACTACTCCTTGTGTTCTTCCCCCTCTGTTTCAATGCCTTCTTCCTCTCTTTTGTCCTTATCTTCTTCCTTTTGCTGTTCTTTATCATCTCCATCAGTTTCTTCTTTCATTTCCTCCTCTGTTTCAGCATCATCCTCCTTCTCTTCTTTCCCTTCTTGTTCTACTTCATCATGTTCCTCTATATTAGTTTCTTCTTCATCCATCTCATTCCCATCTAGCATTGTATCTTCCTGTTCTTTTTTTTCCTCCACCTCACTGACAGAAGGAATAACATCATAGGTGAGGGTTTTGATGTCATTCTCTACTGGTAAGTCTCTGAGGACTAACCATGTTATAGGGATCCAGAGGTTTTGGAGGTTATCCTCAATGAGGATCCCGATCAACCTATGGTGAGCCAATTGTTGGGAATTCCCTCCCTTTACTTTGTTGTTGGAGTCTATGAGTGATTACATCAAGAAATAGGGTATGATGAGTCTTTGGTGAATTGATGTTTCTAATCCAATTCTTATTTCTTCAAGCATCCTAAAATGGTAGCCATAAACAACATTGTATCTATGGAATGGCAGATGAGGTGATGGGGTACGGTGAATAAGGCGGATGGTAATGAATGAGGGTGGCAGATGATGTGGAGGAGATGAGATGGAGTGGAGCAATTGGGGTGGCCTGCTGTGGGGGTAGGGAGTGTACGGGATGTTCATCAGGCTTGAACCCCCCTGCAACAATCTCAAGCCATAGACCTCGTTCAAACACCTTGACATCATGGTCAACTACAAGGGTTGATCCTGAGTTATAACTCATGTTCGTTGCTCCCCCACAGAGAACTTTATCTACCTCTTGAACCCACTTTTACTTAAATCTTGTGCTATCTCTTGAACTTTAATATGGGTCAGGGCCCCACCTTATATTAGATTTGAATGCCATAAAAAATAGATCATTGTTTTCAAACTCTTTCATTCTCTTTTGATTTTAAAACGAATTTCCTTTTTGCCACCTGACTGTCTACATTGTCGAAGGTGGCCAAGTTAACTGACCACCTTTTCACTTATAAACCAACTACCTCACAACCCTTACAAATTTTGATCAAATGATATATATGAGTGACTGGGCGGGATACTTATCTGTGGTCTCGATGCCATGCTATAGTTGTCGAAGACCAAAAGTGTTGCGTTGTTTATTTGCTACATCTTCATTCTTCTTCCTCCTATGATGTTTGTTGTCTGATGTCTAAAGCTCCTAGATCATCCTAGTGAAGATTTGTAGCTGATGATTGATATTTTGTGGGATAGGCTGCTACAAGACCTAACCAAACTAGCATTCACCCTCGGATTTCTTCCTATAGGTTTTTAGGGGATCCTGTAGGAATACAGGTGATCCTATAGAAAACACAGTCTTCACCTCAATAGAAACAATGAAGTGAAAATACAATGGAATTTATGGAGAGATGCATGGTAAGGAGTGGAGGAGATGAATATATGTGAGGCAGGGTTCCCTTTGGATCCTCTCTTTACTCCTTGATTGTCTTTCTCGCCCACCTACAAATAAAAATTATGTCTTTTTCTCTCTTCTTTTTTTCTTTTTTTTTGAAAAACACATAGGCTGCTTCAGAGAGGTTTTCACCCTATATGATTTCACTGGGCACATCAAGGAATGTTTCAACCCAGGGATCTTCTTATTCCTTTTTTTTTTTAGGTTTTTCCTCATTGGGCCGCCTCATGAGGTTTTCAACTCAAAGATGGGACTCAGGCGCCTCATGGAGGTTTTCACTTGAATCCTTATTCTTTCTTTCTTTCTTTCCTTTTTTTTCTTTTTCTAGTGACTTGATGAGAGAGGAGATGGAACTTGCTCCACCATTATCACTATCTTATTTATATTCTTAATGAAATCTTGTTTTCATAAAGGCCTCTTATACATTTTGAATCAGTGTCCATTAACAAGCAATCGAATGGCTTCTTCATCTATAGTTCTGATTTTTGCTGAACCATTATCATGGCATCTTTCCACCACATAAGGTCTAAGCCATCTTGTCCTTAACTTGCCCTTGAAGTATTTATACCTAGAATCATATAAAAATGCCCAATCGCCCTCTTGAAATTTATTCTCCTTAATATGTCTATTATGCCAGATCTTCCTGTGAAGTTGAACTATCTCTATATGTAGGAGGGCTTTCAGTTTGAATTCATCCAAGCCATTCAAATAGAACAATCTTTCTTTCTGTGCATGAAACAAATCCAAATTTAGTTGGGTTTCCATCCTAAATGTGTTATATTCAAATGCAATGGACAACAAAGCCTTTTTCCCATAGACCAGCTCATAGGGTGTAAATCTAGTGGTGTTCTTCCATGTTGTATTATAGGACCAGGTGGCATCAATTAGTCTCTCTGCTCAATCCTTCATAATGCCACTCACTAGCTTGGTTAAGATGCTCTCCAGTGCCCTGTTGGTCACCTCCATTTTCCCATTAGCTTCTGGATAATAATTAGTGGAGGTCCTATGCTTGATTTTGTGATGGATAAGAAGTTCTTCAATCATGTTGGAGGTAAGCTAGTTGCCTTGGTCTGTGACTAGCTCTCTAGGGTACCTAGATTTGTAGAATAAATTCTCCCTTAGGAACTCACCCACCTTCTCTTCTGTTGCTACCTTAATCACCTTGATTTTAGCCGACTTAGTCAAATAATCAGTGGACACAATAATGTATTATTTTTTCTTTCAAGGAGGGTTGATAGACCCAATGAAGTCCATGCCCCACTTGTCAAATGGATCGAAATTCATTTGAGGTTGTAGGGGAATTTCATCTCTTGGAGTAGGCTTTCCCATCCTCTAGCACCGATCACACCAACTAATGTACTTTTTCACATCCTGATGAAGAGTGGGCCAACAATAGCCTGCTTGTAACACTTTGAATGTTGTCATCTTTACTACAAAGTGACCTCCATAAGGCCCATCATGACAGGTGAGAAGGATGTCAAAAACTAACTCTTCCCTTACACACCTTCTCAAGATTTGATCTGGGCAATGTTTGAATTTCCCCCAATCCAAGGGAAGGAGGCGCTTTTCATGACTATATTCCTCTTTTTGTTGGAGGGCAAGTTTGGTGGCAATTGTGCTGATACCAAATAGTTTGCTACATCAACAAACCATGGGGAGAGAACTGAAATAGCAAACAAATACTCATCTGGTAATTAGTCATACACCATTCCTTCTTCACGTACAGGCATATTTATCCTAGATAAAAAGTCTGCAACAACATTTTCCTTACCAGGCTTATCAACAATAGTTAGGTCAAACTGTTGTAATAAAAGCAACCATCTTATAATTCTAGCATTCACATTTGGTTTGTTCATTAAATATTTGATTGCAGCGTGGTTAGTATGCACAAATGTTTGGTAGCCTTCCTATTCAGTCATAGTATAATTTAGCTCAGCCTTCGACAAGTTCTTACTGATAAAATAGATGGCATAGGGCAATTTCTCCTCTACCTAACCTAAGGCTACTTCTACAGCTTTGTGTGAGGCATCAGCATGAATATGAAAAGGGAGGGCCCAATTTGGGCCTCAAAGAATTGGTGCAGTGGTTAACTTACCCTTTAAAATGTCTAAGGCCTCTTAACAGCTTTTTGACCATATAGACTCAGAATTTTTCGCCAACAACTGAAATAAGGTAGAGGCTAACTTACTGAATTATTTTATGAACGCTCAGTAGTATCTAGCTAACCCCAGGAAACTCCTGGCCTCTCTCTACTATTGAGGAGGTGGGACCCTTTAGATGATTGCTATTTTGTTTGGTTCCACCTGCAATCCTTGCTGAGATATTGGATGACCTAGCACGGTCCCTTCAATCATTAAGAATTCACTTTTTTTTGAACTGAGAGCCAAGTTCATTTCAATTCATTTTTGCAATACTTTACCTAGGTTAGTCAAGGCTTCTTGATGATCACAACCATAAGGTGTAAATTCATCCATATAAATTTCCAGCGCATCATCTACTAATTCGGTGAAAATACTCAAGATTGTTCTATAGAACGTGGTAGGAGCATTGCATAGGCCAAAAGGAAGGACCCTATAGGAAAAAGTACCCCGAGGACAAGTGAATGTGGTCTTATCCTAGTCTTCTAGGCAGACTTGGATTTGGTTGTACCCAAAGAATCCATCTAGGAAAGAAAATAACTTCTTCCCCACTAGGCCATCTAGCACTTGGTCAATGAAGGGTAGGGGAATATGATCCTTCTTTTTGGCTTTGCTCAACTTCCTGTAATCAACACAAATCCTCCACTTACCATTTTTCTTGAGAACTAACACTAAAGGAGAGACCCACTCACTGTTAGAGATAGGGTAAATGAATCCTACATCTAGCAGTTTTTGCAGTTCTTCTTTTGCTATATCTTTAAGAGATCGATTCATCCTCCTCTGTGGTTCCCAGACTGGCTTGTAACCTTCTTTGATGTATATGTGGTGAGTACATACTTAGGGGTGTACTCCATTAATTTCCTTTTAACTATAAGTGAAGGCTTCTAAGTTTTCTCTCAACATGTTGCATAGATGAGTTGGAAGATGATGTACTGGCCATAGGTTGACTACTTCTACCCTTTTTACTAGTTGTCCTAGAATGGTTTCTAAATACAGTATTGATATCCTCATAGGGTAATTGGTAGATATCTCCTCCTTCTAACAAATGTAAGGTATCCAGAAGATCTTCCCTTACTCCTCTGAGCAATACCAACTTTAGTGGCTCGGGGTCAAGTGTGCACTTGGACCTTTTGTAACTGAGCTGAAATCTTCCTTCGTAGTCTTCTAAGGATTCATCTTGGCCCATGGTCATCTTGAAAATCTCTTCTTTAGTATCGTTTGAACTACAGTAGTCCCTATTTTTTGTTAAAAGCCTCCTACATCTGAGCCCAAGATGTGATGTTATCTCTAGGTAAATCCATGAACCTGCGCAGTGTTGCATCCTTGAGGGTAGATGGAAATAGCTTTAACTTTTTCTCATCATTTGTATAGTAATAGGTTTGGCACATAACAAAAAACTCAAATAGGAAAGTGTCAGGGTCCTCTGTGGTCAAGCCATGGAAATAAGGTAAGGCAAAGGGGCTTACATTCTTCATCTTAGTGTCCCCATTGGTTTCCTTGATGGGGAAAGCACCCTCAACTCTCTCTTTATTCCCTCAGTCATTTCAGTTTTCAGCCATTGGTTTAGTAGGAATGGATTCCTCTACTTCTTCTTCCCCTATAGGTTCTTAAAATATGTCAAGTTGCTCACTTAAAGGTTCCTCCAGTTCACACCCATTGAAGAAGAGAGAAGGTTAGCTATTGGATGCAGTGGAGGTATTTGGCAAGAATTTCCCTAAATTGTCCCTATTCCTACGAGGCATGAAAGAAAATGTTTTTGTGTTGGCTTTTATAAGATTTTTTAAGCTAGAAAGTACTTTGCAGAAATGAAATTGTCGATTGAATGAAAACTACTGACAGTGAAAACTGCTTGCTGAACTAAAATTCTACTTGCAAAATGAAAAGGAAAGTAGAAAATGACAACTAAAAGAAAGGAAGCTACTAGATTACTTTTGTAGAAACAAACTAATGGTAGAAAATTGGATACTAGAAATAGAAGAAAAGAAAGCAATACTCACATTCTACTCAGACACGTCCCAGACAACGGCGCCAAAAAGGGATGAGCGCTAATTGTAGCAAGGATGTTGCAAATCCTAGGCTACCATCTTTACTTATCAACCTGGGGTTCGTACAAACTTGGAGGTGAGAGTGGTATATGCACAAGTAGAAGTGAAGGTTCTGCCTGTTGTCGCTTGTTCATCTGGAGAGAGACCTTAAGAGTTCCAAGCTAGACTTCTATAGAGTCAAAAGAACCTTGATTCTTTGGTGGAAGAAGAGAAAATCTATTCTAAGAGAGCTACACTACTGCAGTAATGAAGAAAACAACATGTAATGCTAAATCACACCATATCCTAATTAACCATTTAAATAGTTATGCTAAGCAGAATTGCTAAATCAACACTATCCTAATGCTGCTATCTAAGTTATAGTAATAAAGAGCATCAAACTAAAGTAATGTGTAAGCAAGGAAATTAAACAAATCTATTTCCACTCTTTTTTTTTTTTTTTGGTAAAATCAATCATGTAATTTGAGTGTTCTTGTAGATGTGACAGGGGGATGGAAGGTGGTTGAGGATGGCTAGATGGTCTATGGACTCACAACTTTTCAATGATATGCAGAACAAAGTTTAGGAAGGACTCAAGCAGAAGAGAAATCCAAGATCAAAATTAGTGAAAGGAAGATGTAATGAAGCAACAGTGCACAAGAACCATTGGATTAGTTGGGAACAGTATTAACGGGAGATGAGTGGTGGAGATCTTATCGCATGAGATTATGTGAATAGATGGACGAACAGCATTAACGGGAGATGAATGGTGGATACTTTATTGCAAAGGATTAAGTGAATATATGGACAGATCAATCAATGAACAAGATTAATGAAAGATGAGTGGTGGAGATCTTATCATAGAGATTAAGTGAATAGATGGATGGACCACATCAAGTCACATGTCAGCAGAAGGGGGAAAATTTGCGGAATGATGGAGTGGTCTTCGTAGATGGTAAGAAGTTTCTCAAGAACCCTAAAAAATGTAAGCGGAATTCCTAAATTTTATGCAATTAGCCTAAGTGAGTGACACATAGCACGAGAAAACCACTATTCTCGCATGCTCTCTGGTAGATATCAGTCGTGCAAGAATGCGCTCGAGATTGCACCATGGCTGTTGGAGCATGCGGGATTGATCAACGGTGGAGATCGGCCAAGCTAGTTGGCTATTAGGTGACGCAATAGCCGTCGGATCAAGTGAGGTGGATCAAGGGTGGAGATTCATAGTGCCTAAAGTCAAATGTTGAAATGAATATAGGTGGTAAGCAGTATCTCAGGTGCCCTAAGTGTTGTAAGTGGAATTCCCATATTTTGTGCAGTTAACCTTAGTGAGTGACACGTTGCATGGGAAAACCACTTTTATCGTGTGCTCTCGGGCAGATATCGATCATGCGAGAATTTGCACGAGATTGCACAATAACCGTTGGATCATGCAAGATTGATCAATCGTGGAGATTAGCTGATCTAGTTGGTGATCGGGTGACACGATAGCCATTGGATCAGGCAAAACAAATCAATGGTGGAGATTTGGAGTGCCTAAAGTCAAATGTTGAAATGAATATGAAACATGCAGTTAACTGCGATTGGTCAGGTTTGTTATGTATCGAACGGTAAGGAGATCTACGGGTATAATCTGATTAAGACGTGATTTATTGGCTTCCACATATATTATGCATGAAGAAACTGCTGAAGGAAATGAAAATATTAGTGACATGTTATTACAGAATGATAACAATGAAATGAACTAAGTACTGAACCAAGCTGACAAACTCCAAAGCTCATGCGAGAACTAGAAATCTATGTTTTGGGGGTTGTTGAAGGGCCTCTTCCTCAAGTCATGGTCCCAGAGGGAGTGTTGGGTTCTGTGATATTCTTTCCATGACTAGCCCACATAGTGAACCAAGGGGTTAGAGGGGAGGCGGAGCCCCCCCTTGGTTGCACTGATTGCACAGCGGGGTGGTCACAGGGGTTTTAAGGTGGGTGAAGAGCCCCCCTCTATGGGGTTCAGGGTGTCACCCTGGGAAATTTTTTTTGGATCCTATATTAGGTTGGGTGGACCTACCTATCATTTTCAGTCCATGGTTTTGGATGCAATGGTCTTCAGTCCATGGTTTTGGACACGATTGTTTTCGATCCATGGTATTGGATGCTTCAGCAGGTACAAATATGTAATATAACATTGAAAGGAACATAATGAAAAATCAATCTAGTAGTCCTAATTTTGGGATCTAGGGGAAAATATTTGTGTATATGTGTTTTATGTGTTATGCTCTTGCATTGTTTATTTTTTGTGCTTTAGAATTCATATGCAAGTAATTTCTGTACGAGGTTAAAACCTACATTTGGTATCAAAGTTGTTTTGGCTTCAAGGGGATGCCTTTGTTGCTGAGGGATTTTTCTTGGACCTGTGGTAGACCCTATTCAATGGGAGATCTGCGGGATCGATTCTAGTGGTGAAAGAAGATGGAAAGTAGTGGAAAGATAGAGATTGAGAAATTTAATGGTCGGATTTTTGAGTTGGGGAAACTCAAGATGGAGGATCTGTTGGTGGATAAAGATTAGTGGATCACAGTAGATCCGAATAATAAACAAATGGGAGTGTCCAATGAAGAATGGAAGAAGTTGGATTGGAAGGCAAAGAGGACAATACAATTGTGTGTCTCAGATTCAGTATTGCTGAATGTATCAGGGGAAGCTACGGCTAAGGCTTTGTGGGACAAGTTAGGGACTTTGTACCAAACTAAGTCTCTGGTGAATAAATTGGTCCTACAAAAAAAGCTGTACAACCTGAGGATGAAAGATGGAGACTCGGTGATAGAGCATCTGAATGCGTTTAATAGTATTGTAAGTCAGCTATCGTCTGTTGATATCAAAATTTCAGATGAAGATATGTGCATTAGCTTGTTGTTTTCTCTACCATATTCGTGGGATAGTCTCATTATTACAATAGGTAGCAATGCAACTGCCTTGCAGTTTGATGAAATAGTCTCATCCTTGCTGACAGAGGAGATGAGATGGAAAAATATGGAGAGCCAAAATGGTGATGCCTTGTTTGTATGAGGATGGTCCTAGAACAGAAACGAAAATAAGTCATCAAGTGGGAGATCTAAATCTAGAGGGAGATTTAAATCTCTAGGAAAACTTGTAAAGGTGGTGTGTTGGAAATGCGAAAAGGAAGGGCAGTACAAAAGGGACTGTAAATCTAAAGCTCTTGACAAAGGAAATGAATCTGATGATGGTCCTTCTAGAAAGGTGAAAACCACCTCAGATGAAGGTGGGGATGTGTACTTGGCTTCTTTAAGTACACATGTAGATCATCCGGCATGGTTGATTGACTCAGGTACATCCTTTCACTTCACTCCCCATAGAGAGTGGTTCTATGATTATGATAAATATGATGGTGGTGATGTCTTCTTAGGGGATGATAGGAAGGCTAGAATCGTTGGTTGCAGAAAAGTAAAGTTGAAGTTTCAAGGTGGAAGGGTTAGAAAACTTCTGGGTGTTCTGCATATTCCTAAATTTGCTAAAAATCTAATTTCTATAAGCAAACTGGATGATGCAGATATAAAAAGAGTGCTTGAGAAGGATACCTATAAGATGATTCTGGGAGCACTTGTATTGATGCAGGGAGTTCGGACTGGAACTCTATACAAGCTGCAAGGTAGCACTGTTGTTGATGGGTACAACAGTTTTATGGTTCTTGAAAGTGGAGTAGAAAATCTAGTGGTCTCTTGAGAGAAGACCATGCTGTGGCATCAAAGGCTTGGACATATTGGAGAGAAGGGCCTTTGAATGCTTCATGGTAAAGGTATGGTAGAAGTTATGAGTAATATGTTGGGTCCCTATAATTATAGTGATTACCCCATTACTATTGTAGTTGCATCCCTTATTAATATTTTTGTGCCCCTATTTTCCCCATATTGTTATTACTGTGCCCCATAGAATCCCTCTATTGTTATTTTTGTGGCTTTATATTATTA
>APFE030670550.1:23668-54325 GCA_000404065.3 Pinus taeda | reverse complement strand
AGAGTGCATCTGCCACAACATTTTGCTTCCCTTTTTTGTAGATGATTTCAAAGTCATAACACAACATCTTTGTGACCCATTTTTGTTGCTCTTCATAGGATAATCTTTGTTCTAGAAAGTATTTAAGGCTATCATGATCTGTCCTTACCTTGAAGTGTCTTCCCATTAGGTAGGGTCACCTTTTCTTAAGTGCATGTAGTATTGCCAACATTCCCTCCTCATAAATAGCTTTGTGTAAATACTTTCCCTTGATTGGACGAATTTCAAAAGTAAAGAGTATTTCATGTTGCATTAAAACAACACCAATTCTATTTCCTGAAGCATCACATTCCACAATAAAGGTTTTTGTTAAGTCTGGTGTAGCTAAGACCAGTGCTTGGCACATTGCCTCTTTAAGATGTTCGAAGGCCTTTGTTGCTTCTGGAGTCCATGAAAATGCATCTTTCTTCAATAATGTTGTTAGAGGTGCTGCTATTCTCCCATAATTCTAAACAAACTTGTGATAATACCTAGTCAACCAAAGAAATCCTTGTAGATGCTTTATGGATGTGGGGATCTTCCATTCCTTAATGGCTTTAATTTTTCTAGGGTCTACCTTAACACCTTCATGAAATACAATATGACCGAGATATTCCACCTCTTGTACTCCAAAGAAACATTTGGAGCTTTTTGCATATAGTGGTTTCTCCTCCAATAGTTGTAGCACCCTATCAACATGTTCAACATGATCCTTCCAAGACTTGGTGCAGATTAGTATATCATCAAAAAATACTAACACAAATTTTCTAAGGAAGGGTTTGAAAATGGAATTCAACAAACCTTGAAATGTATAAGGTGCATTGGTAAGGCCAAAAGGCATGACCAAAAATTCATAATGACCCTCGTGAGTTCTAAATGTCGTTTTCGGAATGTCTTCAATCTTCATTTTGATTTGATGATATCTTGAACGAAGATCCAACTTGGTCAAGTAAATTGATCCATGCAATTCATCCAATAATTCATCAATGACAGGAATGGAAAATTTATCTTTAATAGTCAGCTTGTTGAGCTCCCTATAATCCGGAAACATGCACCATGATCCATCCTTCTTGTGCACCAATACTACTGGAGCAGAGAAAGAACATTGACTAGGTTGAATTATACCAGCCTCTAGCATTTCCGCAACCATACATTCAATTTCACTCTTTTGGGCATAAGGATATCTGTACAGCCTGATGTTTGGAGAAACACTTCCTGGAATCAAATGAATAGCATGATCTTGATCATGAATAGGTGGGAGGCCTTTGGGAGTCTCAAATAACTTGGAATGATTGTCCAAGGCATTTTTGGAGATCTAGAGAAATAGGTTATTTCGATGTGGAAACATATAGTGAACATAATTGTGCAATTACACCTTGTTGTTCCTTTTTTAGAAGCTTTGTCATACTATTAGAGCTGATTATCTTTCTCAGTTTCCCTCCAATACCCCTTAATTCAACTTCCTTTCCATCCACAAAAGATTTCATGAAAAGTTCTTGAAAATTAAAAGCTATTATACCCAAGGATTGTAGCCATTGGACTCTTAGTACAACATCAACACCTCCCATTGGAATGGAAAGAATTGGGCTATTCAATACATATTCTCCCATGGATAGCTTGATATTATGGCACTTTCCAGAGACAATTTATGGTTCCTCCACTTGCAACCATCACTTGACACTCTGGTGCTAGATATAAGAAGCAATTCAATTCCCTTGCTATCTTACAATGAATAAAATTGATGGGTACTTCCTAAATCAATTCAACACTATTACCTTTTTCTTCTTGATATGTTCCTTCTATCTTGATAGTTTGAGGAGTGGTAATTCCAGCCAATGCATTACAAGATATGGTTGGATTCATTTCTTCTTTCTCTAGGGTTCGTAACTGGTGTATATCCTCTTCTTTTGGTGTTTCTTATTCCTTTTCTTCCTCCTCCTCACAATCTATGTAAAATAACTTCTTCTCAACACACTTATGACCTTTAGTGTATTTCCTATCACAACTATAAGAAAGCCCTTTTGCTTTTTTTTCTTCCAGTTGTTGCGGTGTTAACCTTGTAGGTGGATGGTTGGGGGAAACAACACTTCCATCCTTATAGTTGTGAGTGGTAGGCTTCCTTGTTGTCATAATTTTTCTTTCCATTTTTCTTGCCAACATGAATGCCTTCTCTAATGAGTCAAGTTACCAAAGGCGAACCTCATGTTGGATGTTATCCTATAAAGTCCCTATGAACATATCAATCCTATGCTCCTCTGGAATATTTTTTACCTTTATATTCAATTTTTGGAAGTCCTCAATGTGCTCCCTTATTGAACCCTTTTGTTTGAGGTTTATCAATTGGCTAAAAAAAGTGTTCTTTTTCGTATCTTCATAATGCATTGTCATTTCTTCTGTAAAAATTGTCCAAGTCACAATTTGTTTACGAGAGAAAAGCCATTGATACCATACAAACTAGTTTGGTTCCAAATATAAAGTTCCAATGTGTACCTTTTGTGTGTTTTGCACATTACGGAGATCAAAAAATTGCTCCATCTGTAGTATCCATGTTACAGGATCTTTGCCATCAAACTTCCTCATATCTATCTTTGGAACATGGTGGGCCTTTGTTCCATTGTTAGACTCTATGAAATCATGATTATCATTTATTTTTTTCTTCTCATGAGTTTCCTCTACAACATTTTTGCCATTAAGAAGCCTTTCTTGTAGCAACTTTGTCAAACCTTCCTTCAATCCTTCAATGTATTTCTTCAAATCTGCCATGTTGTCATTCTTCAAATCATGATTGACATTCCTTTTGTTCTCATTATGACTTTTCTATCCTACCCTTTTTCCATTAGGAAGCCTTTCTAGTAACAATGTTTTCATACCGTCCATCTTAGCTTCCATCTTAGCTTCCATGCCATCCATCTTAGCTTCCATCTTAGCTTCCATGCCATCCATCTTAGCTTCCATGTCATCCATCTTAGCTTCCATGCTATCCATCTTAGTTTCCACACAATTCATCTTAGCTTCCACACCATTCATTTATCCTCCATGACATTCATCTTAGTTTCCACACCCTTTATCTTAGATTCCACGCCATTTATCTTAGCTTCTGTTAGCTTTTGTCAGAGTGACATTTGTTGCACTTGGTCTCGTAATTTTGATATATCATGTAGCATTTCTTACTCTTCTTCATGAGTCATGCTAGAGCTTTCAGGTTGTTTACTAGGTATTTCTATTTTCTTTCTTCGGGGCATCAATTACCGATAATAATTCTTCACTATTCCCTTTGAATTCCTTCAAACTAATTTTTCAAACCAATACTATGCAAATATTATAAAAAAATACACACCTTTTTTCACTTTGTAGGAACTCGATATTGAATTTGATGTATCTTTGTAATTTCAAATCTTCTAGTTCTGAAATTGCGATCTGCAGTAGCCCTCTGTGTCCTCTTTCCAATGCCACTAGTCTGATTGAATTTAGATTCTCCAAGAAAGAGTTATGCACAATCTCCCAAGATGACCTGATTATATACCTTTTTAAAAGAGTGGACTTGTATGAAGTGTCACGTGTCACTGTTTTGACATTCGGGTCTAAACAATATAAACAGGAAACTATAGTCCGTCCTCTTTCTGTAACTTCTCAAGAAATTTCAATCTAATGCTCAAAACAAAAGTTATGATGATTTTCCCAATGTCATCTGTTTGGAATGTAATTCAGGAGTCTGTAAAAAGACCAACTTCCTTAGATCATATCTCCGCAATATGGCGCAAAAAGCTTTGAAATTCGAACCCGTGGTTCAGCACAGTTTATTCTCAAATGTGTTTTGTTTTTGGCTTCTGAGACGTTGCAGAAAAAAAGTTATAGCGTAAGTGCCACAATGACCTATTTGGGGCCATGAAACGCTAGAATCCAAAGCTCTGATACCAAATTTTATGAATCCAACTCACAAAAAGATAGAAAAGAGAGATAAACACTTTAGAATTCAGCCTCTTCGAGGGGGCAACCTCCTTTACATTATATAAATGAACAATTATTGGATGATTCAAATAACAAAACCTCCTTTCTATATATGGGAGTCTAAGGGATCACAATATAACCAAGCCGACCTAACAATAATAATATAAAGGCACAAAATAACAATAGAGGGATTATATGGGCACAATAATAACAATATAGGGACAATAGGGGTACAACAATATTAATAAGGGATATAACGACAATAGTAATGGGGGAATCACTAATATTATAGGGACCCAATAGGCAGTTGTTCATGAGGAAATCAGGTCAGAGGATGAGGACTTACATGAGATGGAAACAGAATTTGACCTTGTTGAGTTGGATCAATATGATGATCATGGAGACACAAGCTTGATTAGCAAAGGAAAAGAGTCCCAAATCAAACAATTACAAACTCAATTCGATAGAGCCAAATATGTCATTTCATTTCTTGAGCCGGAAAACCAACAATTGAAGACAAAACAACTAATCATGGAGGTGTATCTTCTCAAAGCCAAAAGAGAAGAGACTAAGGATAAGGCCTTACTTGATGAAGCATATGGAAAATATGGTGATCCTGATGAGTTGGAAGAACAAGTGGCAATAAAAAATCCAAGAACCAAAGCCCTAAAGAGAGTATTGGAACTAGAAAAACAGAAATAGGCTGAACTAGCCAGTGAGCTTTCCTTAAATGAGCATTTTTCCATAATGATGAATGAAAACAACGAGCATTGGCTAGAGAAGGTTAACAACCATCTTCAAAATTTCCTAGATAAGGCTAAAATAGACAATGACATATAGAGCAGGGTGGCAAAGTATTATTTCTAAAGAAGCCAAATAACAAGGTCAAAACTCAAGGAATTGAAGTTAAAGCATGACACCCTAAATGTGTAAGTGGAGAAAGGGAAACTAGATATCCTTGTTAAGGTCTCTTTCCATGCTTAGCATACTTCATCAATATCTCATACACCAATTTTGACAAGATTCTGGGCACTTTTTGGAATTTTTGGGTTTTGTGCAACATGGAGAGTTTTTGGCATAGTTATACTGTCATGTGCATAGTTCCCTAGGCATTGCACATCTTCTGGAGGCCTCCAAATGAAAAACCAAGACCACCATTGGATTTAGAAGGTGATGAACATACACATTTGACTATTAGAACACTAAAATTGGACAATTTGACAGGGAGAAATGACCTTAAACACCTCAAAAATCACCTTTCTGCCCTCTTTTGTAGCTAGGCACTGCATAGAGAAGCAGTCTAGGAAGATGGACTTTTTGGATGGTCAAAACTCATAATTTTTTGGAACCAAGTGCATTTATGGAAAGTAGACATGATAAGATTTCCAATGATCTATCCTGAGCTCAATTTTGACGTCAGCAGCCCCTTCAAAAAGCAGCTTCGAGATGGCATTGCACATAGCCTAGAGGTACTGCACATAGACTAAAGGTGCTACACATAGGACAAATTGCCTGATTTTTTCACTATTTCTCTCTAGTTTTATTTTCATCCTTGGGAATCAATTCTTACTAATGTAATTGATATGGTAAATGTAATTATGGTCTTTTACTATTACCTAGGGGTAAATACATTAGGTTAATAGTCTTCATCAAGTCAGATGAATCAGTTTCATTGTAATTAGGGATGAGTCACTTTGACCACCCTGCACTCTAGCTATCAGTTCAGATTTTGGTAGAACTGCTCCTCCTCTCATGGATTCAACCCCTGAGGTTGTGAGGAGTTTTTTTTTTATGTCTATATCTTCCCTTTCTTCACTATTTCCAAAGGTTGGACTCAGTTGGATGTTGTACTAGTGATCAGAGACACTATTGTATCAGATTTTGGCCAGTATTAATAGATGAGTTGCAACTATTTCTTTGGGATACATGTGGTATGAATGTTTTGTATGCTCATAAACCATTTCATGTCTACTATATGGTAATTTTCAAGTTCATAGGCACAATACATGTTTGTTCATGCTCCGTTTTGGAGATCTGGAGGAGTGATAACAATGTGACTGTGTGTTTAAAATGGGTTCCCCTTTAAAAAACTAGCACTTCATTTGCTTTCACCTTCATGTAAATAGCCTTTCTACAACATAAATAGTGTCATGGATGTGCTACTCTTGGAACTACTTCAAAATCACATCTCATTTTTATATTATTGTAGATTAGTAATTAAAGGTGTGTTGTCATGACAAATAATCCATATCCTAGAAATTCACAATGCAATACATATTATTTTGTTTAATATCAAATGAAGCACTTGAAGAAGTGTTTTTTTCAGAGTGATTTTGGTTGGTCTATATAGTACTATGATGTCTTGAGGGCACCAACAGTAAAATTAATTGTTCCCTTCAAAAGGTAGGGCATTAATATCCTTGTACTTGTTGTTCCCTTCTTTTGTTAGGGACTGTTGTAGAAAAACTTTTTGAGTGGCAAGAAATAATGCATTTTGTATAAGAAAAATGGAATTCAGGGAAGGAAATATTCTGGTCAAGTGATGACAAAGTATCAAATTTGAAGCCTTGGTACCAAACCATGAGATCCATAACCTTTCAAATATTTTTGCAGGAACCCATGCTCTCTTAGGTGAAAAATCCAAAACTAATTCAACTATGATATTGTTGATGATTTTGATCACCTGCTTTCATTGTTTTGCATTTTTCTTACAACTTTGTAATTTTGGCATTATCACGGAAATTGATTTCACATTTATGGATATTTGTGCTCCTGCATTCTTCTATAGTGCATGATAATTTATACTGATGACATTGGTTGGAAAATTGCAGAAGTGGAATCAATACTGGAAGAAGAAACTGAACTTGTTGATGAGTCTTAGCACAAAAACCCAAATTACTATAGGTGAGTGTACTATATTGTAGCAATTAAGTTATTAGTTTATAGGTTCAAACAAGAGGTGTTGATTAGGTTTCTTGAATATTTTTAGATGGTCTTTGTATCCATAGATGTTTCATAAAACTTTTCTTGCTTGTGGACAATCTAAGACCATTAAGATTGGGATGAGAGCAGAAAAACAGGAAGAGACAAGGGATAAGTCATTTCCAGATTAATTATATGTGGTATCTTGTGTGGGAATGGAAGGGAACATGGTAGGGGTGGGGAAGAGTTTAATCGAGATTGTCCATTCTTTTGTGTCATTTGCACATTTTTTTCCACATAATCTAGAGCACTATTATGAGTAATTTATTTTTTTAGAGTTTTTTGACAACATGTACTTTTCCCTCTTACTTGTACTCTTCACTCATTTCTTCGCCATCAAAACAATAACATAATTGGAGCTTCCTCTAGGTGAAAAAGATGCAAAATCAATCAATGACTAGCTGGATGATAGTGTTAAGCTCCTTGGCATAGTAAATGTCCTCAAGAAGAGCTTCATAGACATGGAACACTGCCAAATGCCAGTACATCTCACCCTTTTTGGATTTGAAAGCATCCACAATGCATATAGTTCTTTTTATCTACAACCTTTTCCAGCATAACAGTCCTATTGGCCTACCTTTGCACTCTTTTGGGGCAATTGCTAGTTTGGACCATAGTTACCAAATTTTGCCAAATCTGAATACTCTTTAGTTCAGATTGATTCTTCCGTTAATTCATGAATTCTAATGTGGTGCAACTTTTCGCTAACAACAAATTGTTTATTCAAAACATCCTAAAAAAAAAAAAAAAATTATATTACAAATTTTGGAATGAAGATAAATTCTATAATTAAAAACATGTAAAAAAATCTAAAACAAACTTTGGGGATATCAACATGTTTTGGAATTCAAATAGAGCTTATTTTCTACCATTTATAATAAAATTTTAATTTGTTAGTATTATCTTCATTATTGTTGAATAAATTCGGTTTTCACACAAATTGGTTAAATGAAGTTGAAGTTTTAAATTTGTTTAGGAAATATGATAACTCTAGTATGAAACTTTTATATAATTATGTAACCTTTGAATTTAATAATGTGATATTTCATTATATTTTGACCTTGATTTATTAGTTGATAATTTAGCTTTCATCTATTAAACTCAGGGTCATTTGGAATTTTGAACTAATGCATGCATTTTCTTTTCAGAAAAGATGATGTTTTTTACATTTTCAAAGTTTATATAGATTTACATAAGGAGAGAGACATAAATTTAGTAGTATATGGAGATCACTTGAATCCTATTTTTAATATTTAGTATTCCATATTTTACACTAATTTTTGAGTTTTCATTCCTAATTTTACTTTACATGTTTTCCATAGCTTGTCTCTCATTTGTTTTTTATCATCCTAAATAGGAGGGGCTGTAACATCTTAAACAAGAGAGGTCATTGTTGGAGATAAGTAAGCATGACTATTTTTTTTTCACACAAAAAAAACCTGGTATATATAACCTATGAGCATATATAGAAATGTTGAAATGGTGATATGTAATACAGTCTATCAATATGGAGATAGAGTATGACGCACACCTGTATAATATATGGGCATTTTGTTCAACAATAAGCAATTTTGTTATGCAACAAAAAAATGCAGTACCATTCAGCCTACAAATAAACAACAACCTCATATGTGTCCAAAAGTATATGTCCAAATAATGCTATTAGAGGGGGAGAAAAATATCGGAAAAGCATAAACATCTCAAATAAAAAGCAATAAAAGTCATGGAACATGCATAGAGCCGTTAGTCTGTATTTGTCTGGGAAAACAGGAATATTCTTGTGAGAAAATATTGCATGAGAAAGAAAAAGCAAGAAAGAATAAGCAATAAAAGTCATGGAATAGGGATAAAGCCCTTAGTTTGTATTTGTCCAAGAAAACATGCCTACTTTTGCAAAGCAATAAAAGTCATGAAACAAGAATAGAGCCCAATCTATATTTGTCCTGGAAACCGAGATGACAATTCTTGTTAAAAAAATATTTAATAATCTTTCTTTAAGAATTTGAATATAATGATTGTTCCTTTCCATTTTTAGGATTAAAAAAAAATAAGTGTGTATTCATACTCTGACGTTTTTTCCCTATTGAATTTTACTCGAATTTTGGTAATTATGTTTTAGACCATCATTAGTACTATTTGGAAGGGAGTCGATCAAAAGAAAGCTTGTAGGGTCACTTGGATTGCTGGTATGTCGGGATTAAATTAATGTACAATGATACTCCCGTATTAAGTAATGTGCGACAACTGGTCAATCTTCATGTGAACGCAGGCAAATGATTGTTAATAGCCCATTGCTTCATAATCTAGTACTGTTCAATGTCAACTGCCTTTCATGAAATGGGTAAACCATTCGTGTTCATATTCCAAAACGGCAGCGTTGTCGAAAGCGATTATAGACATCACGTCCAACAGCCTCGCCATGATCGCCCATCACTGCGAGTAATCGAAATAGTTTGATTAGAAGGCAGGGTGGGCGTATGCCGGCACACGCTACTACAAAATATAAATACTGCGTGGTTTTGGTAGTATTTTATGAACTTATTGTTAAGGGTGGAAGGTGGGAGCTGTTTGTATTATTACTATTTTATCGGTTTTCCAGGTTCGATAGTGTTGTATAATTTTGTTGATAGCATCACAGTATTGGATTAGTAAACATATGGTTCTTTCATTCTAAATTAAGGCTTTCCTTGACCTAGTCCTTGCGCAGATGACAACCAAAATAAAATTCTGCAAATTCTATCTCAGCCCTTCAAGCTACAGATTAAATTTTTATAAAATGGATTACTCGTAATCTCTTTGGAAATAGAGTCAAGATTAGTCTCGGAAGCAATGGCTAACGAAACCTTTCAAGGCCTTCTTATTCGTAATGGCTCTGCCTAGGAATTCCTTCTTATTAGGATTGTAAAAATCTACAAATATGTAATGATACAACCGAAGATAATTGCTTCAGGTACATCTAAAGGTAATTGCTTCTCGTATATGCTTTGGGAGAGTCATCATGAAGAAAAGATAATATCTATTTAATTCTTAACAACTGATTGGCGAAGCTAGTGGAAACTATAGTAGACTACTCTATTATGCTATCTTTCTATGTATTATTCAAAAAGATAAAATGTCCACGTTATGATTGCGTAGTTGTTATATCGAAATCACAACTACCATACGGAATTTTCGTTAATGCTCAATATTTTTTATCTTTACTTCCCTTCAACAATTTTAAAACTCTAGCTCCTTGTTTCTTTTGATAAGTAATGGGGTTGATTTTAAAATGATATAAAATGCAGTACCAATTCAAAATAAGTAATATTCCAAAATAAGTCGGTGACAAATTTCTGTCCGGTTGACTCGTACTCCAACCACCACGTTTATCTTCGACAATATCAATGCAAGCTGCACATTGAACATTCCTCAAATGTAATACAAACGTTAAAGACCTAACCTGAAAAAGTAGAAATGTGTTGTAATGTAGTCTTAATTAAAGTTTTCATTTTATCAGTTTAGGCCGAATAAAGGGCCTCACATTGACATCTCTACAAATATAATACATTCTAATATAATTAACATTTGTATATCATCTATTTTTTGTTAAAATATATACCATATGTCTAATTACCTATGTTGCATCGGGTTTGGGGACGTGATGGCGGGAATGAGGGGACGAGTTTCTGGAATGGCTAGAGCATATTCTCAATTTTAAGGTGATGGTAAGTTGGGGACAACAATTTTATATATTTAAAAATATTAAAAATTAATGAATATTTAGAAATAAAAAATTGAAACATAATGATAATATGTGTATGCAGTAAACATGAATGGTAACTTGATAAGTAGAACATATTGAAATATTTAATAAACACTAATTAGTTAAGTAATCTATTTATTTTAGTAATTATAAAATTAAAAATATAAATATAAAACCAAAAAGATAACACTTTAAGGGGTCCAAACAACAATGTATAAGATAGTTTCGGAATCCAAATTCAAAATACTACATATTGTGAGTGGCAAATGGAAAATGCATCATAATAAGTTAAGTACACAAAATGCCAATGAAGTCTCTGCCTCAATGACCATAATGCCATGAAGGGTAAAGCAACTCATAAATTTAGATCCTCTGCATTAATGTTGTCCAAAAATGCTTGAGCCTCACTTCCTTCTCTGTCATCATCATCAATGCCCTGCAACTACAAATCAATGCCATCTTGTGGTACATTTACCAATCCTCCCTGGAGAGATGGATCATCCACCTCATCATCAATCCGGGAAGGATCCTCAGGATCCACATCCCATTGTGTCGCTGGTCCATGTAAATACTTTGGTGTTTTCCTTGTAAGAAGACGAAGACTACTATGCACATAAACTAGTGTTTTCGCTCTCTTAGAGGTAAGCCTATTCCTCTTAATAGAATGGATAAAACTATATGTGGACCTGTTCCTTTCTGCAGCTGAAGAACTAGTAACCTGAGATAGTAAACGCATAGCTAGGGTGCATATTTCTAGAGTTTGGTCTCCATACATCCTCCACCATCCACTAGGACTTCTCTCTGCCATACCCATCAAAATTTTCTTTGCAGAAATAGTGAAATTGGGGCTATTGAGCATTGCAAAGTCAATAAATTGTTCTCGAATTATGGTTGCTTTCTCCTTTGTATATGTATTTTGTTTGACATCAATAAATCCTAGTTTTACTTCAGGATCATGTATCGATGCAACTCTGTGTTCTTTTTCCACATACCACTTTGGATTAAGTAAATAAGCAACCATATAAAGAGGTGTGTTCATCCTATTCCATCTCTTCCCTATCAACTTTTGGATTTCATTAAGAGATTCCAAAGAGGGGTCTTTCTGACATACAATGGACTTGACACATTCAATCATGTTGTCAATGGACTCATATATTTCCCCAAGGTTAGGGGAATCTGAATCTGCATACCTTATGAGCTCCACTATTGGATATGTGAAAGAGATAATGTATTTCACATCAAATCACCATTCCTCATTCAAAAGCATTTGACTTATCTTCTTTCCCTAACATGTTTTGGGTTCCCCCCATGTAGACCACTCTGAACTGATAACATTGGCCTTTAAGGCTTGTTGCACCTCTAACATACGATTAAGAAGAATAAAATAGGTGGCATACCATGCATTTGTTGGTTTCAAAAACCTTTTTTTTGGTTGCATAAATCCTGTAAATAGCTAGAGAGGCATGGTGGTTGAAAATAAGCATTTGTGCCTCTCTTGCAACCAAAATAATGCAACTGATTCAAGAAATTTTTCCAGCATCTTTGAGTGCATTATTCAAAGCATACACACAACAAGGAGTCTAAAATAGATGCTTATACATGCTTTGAATCATTAACCCCACAAACCTACAAACTGGTGCAGCCTCTGTGATAACTTGAACTACATTTGTAGGACCAATCTGTTCAATTGCATCCTTTAATACCTCAAATTGGAATGTTGCATCCTTCAACTT
The DNA here is from genome assembly GCA_000404065.3 of Pinus taeda. NCBI lineage: Eukaryota > Viridiplantae > Streptophyta > Pinopsida > Pinales > Pinaceae > Pinus > Pinus taeda. Next base: position 41,902 of record APFE030670550.1, on the reverse strand, counting down.
TCTAGTACAATCAATTCCCCTTAAGAAATAGGGCCCACTTGGAGAGGTGACAATGATGTTCAACAAAGGCCTTTGTTGAATATTTGTCTAGCCATACATGACAACTGAACATCCATAAAAAGCCCATGATTTCCTAAGGCCTTCCATCAACCCTTGCATCATCTTTGGGACCCCTCTATCTAGCAAAGTTGTCCTCATTTTATTATAACCAGGGGGTTGAAATGATGGGCCAACAACAATGACTTTCTTCATCATATCTTGGTAGAGAGGAGAATGGGTGGCATTGAATGAAATTCCATTAGCAAAGAAAAATTCAGCCACTGCATCATTTTCCTCATCCTTATGTTATGTATTGAACATCTCTATGACAACAACTTCCTACTTTGTTAGATTTCAGGTTTCTGTGAAAGTTTTTTGTAGTGGTATGATCCGGGTTGTCCACAGTCTTTTGTTCATTGAGTCGACGTTTCAAACCCCAAAGGCGGTCCATCATTAGGACAAATTAGAAAGATAGAAAATGAATGAAAGATTGTTGAGAGAAGAAGACATGAACCTGGATATAAATACAATTTTATTGTTTCTACATTGTTTCAGGAATTGTAGGTCAGTCGTTCTCCTCTCAATTTTTATCCTCAGGGTTTCGAGAAGATAGATCTCTTTCCATGTTTCCCCTCCGTACAGGGAAGTAATGTTAGATTTCAGGCTTCTGTGGAAGTTTTTTGCAGTGGTATGATCCGGATTGTCCACAGTCTTTTTTTCATTGAGTCGACATTTCAAACCCCAAAGGGGGTCCATCATTAGGACAAATTAGAAAGATAGAAAATGAATGAAAGATTGTTGAGAGAAGAAGACATGAACCTGGATATAAATACAATTTTATTGTTTCTACATTGTTTCAGGAATTGCAGGTCAGCCATTCTCCTCTCAATTTTTATCCTTAGGGTTTCGAGAAGATAGATCTCTTTCCATGTTTCCCCTCTGTACAGGGAAGTAATGTTAGATTACAGGCTTCTGTGGAAGTTTTTTGCAGTGGTATGATCCGGATTGTCGACAGTCTTTTGTTCATTGAGTCGACGTTTCAAACCCCAAAGGGGGTCCATCATTAGGACAAATTAGAAAGATAGAAAATAAATGAAAGATTGTTGAGAGAAGAAGACATGAACCTGGATATAAATACAATTTTATTGTTTCTACATTGTTTCAGGAATTGCAGGTCAGCCGTTCTCGAAACCCTGAGGATAAAAATTGAGAGGAGAACGGCTGACCTGCAATTCCTAAAACAATGTAGAAACAATAAAATTGTATTTATATCCAGGTTCATGTCTTCTTCTCTCAACAATCTTTCATTCATTTTCTATCTTTCTAATTTGTCCTGATGATGGACCCCCTCTGGGGTTTGAAACGTCGACTCAATGAACAAAAGACTGTGGACAATCCGGATCATACCACTGCAAAAAACTTCCACAGAAGCCTAAAATCTAACATTACTTCCCTGTACGGAGGGGAAACATGGAAAGAGATCTGTCTTCTCGAAACCCTGAGGATAAAAATTGAGAGGAGAACGACTGACCTGCAATTCCTGAAACAATGTAGAAACAATAAAATTGTATTTATATCCAGGTTCATGTCTTCTTCTCTGAACAATCTTTCATTCATTTTCTATCTTTCTAATTTGTCCTGATGATGGACCCCTTTGGGGTTTGAAACGTCGACTTAATGAACAAAAGACTGTGGACAATCCGGATCATACCACTGCAAAAAACTTCCACAGAAGCCTGAAATCTAACAGTACTTCCCTGTACGGAGGGGAAACATGGAAAGAGATTTGTCTTCTCAAAACCCTGAGGATAAAAATTGAGAGGAGAACGGCTGACCTGCAATTCCTGAAACAATGTAGAAACAATAAAATTGTATTTATATCCAGGTTCATGTCTTCTTCTCTCAACAATCTTTCATTCATTTTCTATCTTTCTAATTTGTCCTGATTATGGACCCCCTTTGGGGTTTGAAACGTCGACTCAATGAGCAAAAGACTGTGGACAATCCAGATCATACCACTGCAAAACTTCCTACTTGTCATAGTGTTACAAGGACCTTGAATTGAGTCAAGTTCATCATTGTCATTAACTGCTCCTTGGTAGAACTACATTGAACCAATAACTCTTGGTTTTTTAAAAATGGAAGATCTTTCCTCCTTTATCTCTTCCATAATAGTGCCACATGTGGCAATCATGTGAAGCCTTGTCATTTCATCTCTTTTCTCCAATGAGAAAATGCATATTTTAACTCCATCCCATGTAATAGCCAATAAATGATGGTAAACTCTAGTGTAGCTTCCATTAAATCCATCTCTTTCTATGAAGGAGGAAGGGACCGAACCCTTGAAATAACTAGTAATTTTTGGTACCACCCACCAGTTAAGAGGCAATCAAGGTGCTGAACCAAGAAGCCACTGTTTCATATCTGAAACATTAGTCCCTAGACTTGTAGCAGCTCAAGTACATGAGGCCAAAATATATATTTCAAATATGGTAAAGAATTATACTTCGAGGAAAGGTTGATTTATAACTTAGAACTATGGAAGGCAACTACTATACTAGAAGAAGAAACTTTTACTTCAGCAGTAGCCCATAGCTGTATTTTTTCACCAATGATTTTGTAGGTGGAAGTAGAGCATCTATGGCATGATGACATTCCTCACAAGCATGTTAATTATTGGACTGCATAAACAAAGGAAGGATGCTGTAAAAATTGAAGAGTTCTCATTCTTGGAGATAGAAGGGTTCTTGTGGCAATTGTTAAGGCCGCATTAAGAGCTCCCTGTGGTAGATTACAAGAAATATTGGTAGCTAAGTTAGGGCTCTTACAATAGTAAAGAACACTCTGTCAGACCAAGTCAAAGACTTGGAACAACGAGACAGACTTGAAAGCGAAGCCAATGAAGAGGGCAGTGAGTTGGTTCTAGGTAGTCGATATCATTGCGGATGGATTGTGAAACCATGACTAATTAGGTATCAAACACAAATCAAATGGCCAGGTTACCCAGGACTGAATAGAAAATGGCCAGGTCAAGCAGAAGGAGTCTCGAAGCTGCAACCTATACTTCCAAAGGGCTTGTTGGACAACATTTCCGTTTTGGGCAAGGGACAAGCATGGAAACAAAATTGTGAGGAGAAAGGGACATACAACCCAGTTAGGGCATCATTAGGTAGGACGATTTTTATAGGCCGAGTTCAGCTGTTAAGTTGATCAAACTATGCTACAAGTAGTTTAAGACATTGTGGGATCAATATCATTAATTAATAATTACATAACTGAGAAATTAATTATTAATCTTTATATAAAGTATAAATTCCAAATGGCAAATGTTGTGAGCCTACATACTTGTGCATTATTGAAGAATACCACTTAACACCAACTGTGAACTACAACAACTGTGAATGATGTACGTTGTGAACCATAACCATTGTGAACCATAACCACTGTGAACCACAACTACTGATTAAAAAACAATAAAACTCAAAAAGGTATGCTGTCGCAGCTCAGTCATCGTCGCTCAGAGAAATAAGGAAATTTGAAATGTTATGCCACGCAGCGTTTAGATGATGTAAGGGTTGATGGAAGGCCTTAGATATAGCATGAAATATTTTAATATTTAATGTTTGTTTATTGCTCGATCAAACATCCTTGATTTTTCGAGCGACGACAAAAACTTATCAAAAAAAATGCCTGATTTGAGCGAGGGATAAATTGGGAATGCCTAAAATGTCCCTGAGTCCCCAATGGGGTTCCCTGCCATTCTGGAACATTTCCTAGGTGTTTTTAAGTCCCCAGAACATGGAGACACAAGGGACGAAGGGTTTTTTTTTGGGGCGGATATGGGTCCCCATGCAACATAGCTAACTACATACCATATTATCCATACATAAACAATAATAGCATGAGTACTTAAGAACCAAGTCATTTTCGCTTAGAACGTGAGAAATAATATCGTGTTACATTTTAGAGTGAGAAACAAACATGGGGTGTACTATACCCAACCCTTTGCCCAAAAATTCATATATATATTAACACATACAACACCATGAAAATTTGAATAATTCCCTTACCATGATTTCTACTTCAACTAAACATGAAAAAATAAACATTATTAAGATTTAAAACTTATGTAAACTATGTGGACGAGATTGGTGAGAAAATATTTAATAGTAATTTTATATATTTCTTCAAGCTTTCTCACATTATACTCGTAAATGGAAGATACAGTATAAAGAAGGGTTGCACTAGCAACACAAATCACTTCATACACTTGTATTTACTAAATCAATTATCACTTACATATATATAATATTGTAATCCAGTTGAACAAATACTCTAAACAAACATAACAAGTTGTATTATTAGGAGAATGTTCTAAAACTCTCCATTATCCCAAAACTCCCTTTTAATGGAGATTTATTTTGGTTACCACACCCAACTAATTCCCACATACTCCAAATTTTTCCATTCTAGGAGTCTTTGCATGTTAGTGAAATTTTCATTAGTATTACAATAAACTAAATCAATTTCCTAAGATTGCATATTTCCCTAAAAAAATGATAATGTGTCTCAATGTGTTTTTATCTTGCATGGTACACATGATTGTTAGCTAATTGGTGGTGATATTATTATCACACTTCATCATTATTGGCATGTTTGTACTTGTCTCGCATCTTCAAGAACTCACCTCAACCAAATTGTTTCACAAGTAGCAATGCACAAAGCTTTGTAATTAGGTTCAGTGAACGACAAAGAAATAATTGGTTGTTTCTTGTGACTCCATGAAAAAATCTTGAATCGAAGTTTGAATGCATATCCTAAAGTTGATCTTTTGTCATGGTATTTCTGGCCCAATCTAAATTAGAATATTTTTCCAACTCAATGTCAAAATTATGGTTATATTTAATACTAAAGTTAACAGTTCATTTCAAATACTGAAAGACCTGCTTTGCTACTTTCTAATGGGTTTTGACTCATTAGACCATCAACTAACTTAGTAGGCTAACTGAACATGCTATGTATAGCATGGATGTAATGAGATAATTTAAAATTCCCACCAGCTGATGATATAATGTACCATCCAGTCTCTTGTCCCTAATTACTTTAGAGTTTGGCATTCTATTGTAACAATATTCATACTAGCATACATTGGTCCATTTTTAATTTTTTTACTACCTACTTCGTATAGTTACTTTGTGTAATGAATGTTTATCCACCTTCTCTCAATATAGCATAACCCAAACAATAATTCCATTCACCAAGGTCTTTCATTTAAAACACCTGTGACATTTGTACTTTAACTTCATCAATTCTATTAAAAGCATTTCCTATTATAATAATATCATCAACACACATGGAAATCATAATAACATGCCCCTTTTGATCTAACTTATATATATATTAGGGTCACTTTTTCTTTTTAAAAAACCTTTTTGAAGCAAGAAAGAGTCAATCTTCACATTCCAAGAGCTTTGCACTAGTTTCTTTTTAATAAACCCTTACGAATGAACAAGGTGCCCTTTTACCCTTTTCAATAAACCCTTACGAATGAACAAGATATACTTATTCTTTAGTTCTTTGTTCAGAAAGTTAGACTTAACATCAAGCTTATGTAGTTTCCATTTCTTTTTGTAATCAAACCACCCATCAATATAATTGTATTTAACATAGATATAGGTGTTAAAGTTTCTTCATAATCAATTCCATCTTTTTTGTGAGCACCTTCTTGGAACTAACTTGGGCTTATATTCGTCTATACTTCCATCAAGTTTAAATTCAGGTTTGAACAACCATTTGGATCCTATGGGCACTCTAATTTTAGGAAATTATGTTAATTTCTAGGTATCATTTTTCAATATGAACTCATATTCTTCATTGCATCTCTTCATTGTTTATGCTCATTAGCTTCTTTGCAATTCAAGGGTTCTATGACCTTCATTACTCTCTTCATTAAGGCATAATGTTAAATCTTAGTGGCGGTTGAGTTTGACAAGATGAACTTCTTGTTGCTTGACTACTATAATTTCTTCTCCTTCTTTGCCATGAGTCATCTCTTGTCTTGGTGTGATGTGGCTGCTAGAGGTGTCGATGTTATTGGATTATTCCTTCTCTTTCAGTTCCCAGTTATCATTTTCATCCTATTTGACATGATCATACTCATATGGAATAGTTCATCAATCATACCTGTCCTCGTTATGGACTTCACTGGAAGTCTCTTGAAAAAACCTAATTCTTCTTGAAATTTTTTTATGTGTGCAAAGATATAAAAGAGGATAAGGGTGGTGCAGTGGTTATCATGGATAGGGATGACTGTAGGAGAAAAATGTTGGACAATTTTTGTAACAATGATATTTATAGGAAGATTAAAAAAAAACCTATAAAAAAAGTCACGAAAGTTCTGGCTTTTGAAATAAAATCTAGTAGCATTGCAAGCTCCTTAAGTCATAAGCTTATTGAGAGCAACCCTATCACTCCTAGGATTTATGGGCTTCCTAAGATCCATTAAGATGAGATTCCACTTAGACCCATTTTTAATACCATTGGTGGGCCAACTTATCTCCTTGTGAGGTATTTATCTCACAAGCTCAAGCCTCTTGTTGGCTTTTCGAAAGATTTTGTTAAGGCGTCCTCCTCTTTTGTCAATGAGTTAAAGCATTTAAAATTTGGAACATGATGACATTCTCATCAACTTTGATGTTGTCTCGATTTACACCAATATCCCTATCAATGAGGTTTTTGAAGTGATCAATCACATCACTAATACAGATATATATTTTTCTTTTCTTATCGTTCTGTTGGTTTCCCTTTTATTTATTTATTTATACTTTAAGTTGTCTTTTTATTTATTATAATAGTGGTATAATAATTTATAGTGTAAAAATAGGAATTCAAATAATAATTACTAATCATTCTTTAATACTCTTATTATTATTGTTATTACTTTTGTCCTAATAAAATTAAATTAGCTATTAACACAGTTAATGGAAAGGCATTTTTTGATATTATTTTTGTTGAAAATAAACAACCATAATAATATATATTATATATATTAATATTTTTACTAAACTTAACATTCAATTTTAATATTTGATTATTTTCTCTTCAACGTTCTCTAGTCGTTTTGCATCTCTCCAGTATATATTAGCATCCCTTGATCTAATCATTCATCTAAATCCCAATGATGAACCACACTCAGTTCTTCAGAACATGCCGATTTGAAAATTAGAGATGTGATTTAGCAGAAGAATTACCTAAAAAAAACATTATGAATCATAGAAGTGTATACTCTCACAACTTATGTATTTTATAATTACAATAGTAACCAATGAAAATGCAGTTGATAGATTTTGTATCAAGTTGCCTCCTATATACTTTTGGAACATGAGAGAATGTATTTCTCCAAGTTTTCTCATATTACTTACTGTTGGTTTATAACCATAAAGGGATTTAAAATAAGTCTTTTGATCTACATTTTCAGTTGGCATTCTATTTTTCAAGTAAATAACAATGTTAGAAGCATGAAATTGAAAACAATTGGTAAAAGTTCCACCTTTTCACTTGCTACATGCAGATTCTACTAGACTTTTGTTCTTCCTTTCAGCTACTCCATTACATTGTGGAGTATGTGGTATTGTGTATTGTTGAACAATTCCATGGGATTTGGAATAATTAATGGATTCATTTGAAATATATTCTCTCCCTTAATTTGATCGAAGGATGTTGATGCTTTTTCCTCTTTGCTATTCTACCATATTTTTGAGCTCTTTAAAATATTAAAATATATCACCTTTATTTCTCTTAAAGCAGACCCGTGTATATTTGATATAATCATCAATAAATATGAAGAAATAATATTCTCCACCTAATGATCTTGTTTCTATAAGACCACAGATATCCTTATGGACATGTTCTAGAGCATCAGTTTTCTCTTTATCTATATGAGTAGGGAACTTTTCCTTATGCATCTTCCCTAATCTACACCCTTCACATGAAAAATTTTCATTCTCAAGTATTTGAAGACCTTGTACCATTCATCAATTTTGAAGTAGTAATATATCGTGATAATAAATATCATCATACCTTTGATGCCAACAATATTTTGTTGTCATGGTCATGGATGCCAATGCTTGATGACTTTTGGTTATCACATTGAGCTTATATAAACCTAGAATTCTAACTCCTATTACAATGATCTTGAAGTGATCCTACACATCTTTCACCACACAGTGTAAATCCACAGATTCCACTTTCAAACGTCGATATGTTATGGTAGAAACTAAGATTAGATTCTTCTTAATACCAGTGACATACATCACGTTGTGAATTTGTTTAACATGGAAATTCAGTAATGCCACTGATAAATCACTATACCCTTTAATTTTGTGTGAGTAATTATCCACAAGATATATATTGTCACCATTACCAGTTTCTTGAATGTTCTCAAACCAATGCTTATTATAGGACATATGAATGGAGGCTCCAAAATCAACAAATTGTGTATTTGGATAATTTATTTTAGTAGATAGTGCAACATTTGTAATAAATGGTATAAAAAAAATCATTATAATTCATTGTGTCTCCTCTATCAAAAAAGATACTAATGTTCCCTTATTTCTATGTTTGGACTCACGATATTTAATTTTCATGCAATCTCTAGAGTAATTTCCAAACTTGCCACTGTAATGGAATTTAATGTAAACCTTTGGACATGCTACCTGGTTTTGATTTTTTAAATGGTGGATTACCAAACAATGGCTTTCCATGTGGTTGTTTTTCTCCTTTATTACCTTCCCAAGGATTTGATTGAAAAAATTATTTCCCTTTTTCCATAAATGCCAAATTAAATATTTTAGATTTATGATTCCTTTACCTTTTTCCAACTACATGAGTACACTGCCAACTCATAAAAAGTGGAATCCTGGTTCATTTTTTCAATAATTTTGATGATTTACCTTGTCAATCATTCCATTTAATGTTATAATGACTAGATATGTGTCAGATACTAATTCACCTTTATCTCCAAGTTTATCCTTAATGTCCTTAATTCTTGAAACAAAGTGATAGATGCTTTAATTTTCTTCGATTTTAATAGAAATAAGTTTACATTTGTGATACATGATTCAATTTGTATTCCTTGACTCATAAAAATGCTTGAGTGTTGTCTAGCTCTTATTATATGTATTATAGTGTTTGATCTATGGTATAATGTTTCCTTTCACAGAGAGTCTCAACACTACTTTTCACTTATTTTCTCACTTCTCCAAATCTTGAATAGATGCAGCTATAGCTCCTGTAATTACCTTAGGCTTCAATTCATCACCACCTGCTATCGACTATACGTTGTATCCTTCCATCTATGTCTACATTTTAAACTTCCAATTCATGTAATTGGTGCCATCTAACTTGGTTTATTTGTTTAGCTATGATTCTGCTAGAATATTATACATATTGAAACAAAAGTTTCTTGAATTTCAAATTAATCAATAGTTTTTAAGCTCACAAAAAATTATTTTCTATTTTAGAAGATGCATAAATATCTCAAGAAAAGTTACAATAGTGAAAAATGAGGTTTACATAATTCCATAGAGGGTCCTTACTACTCTAACAACAATATATGGGTTGTGAGTCAAATATTTGATGTAGCAGATCGTAGAAAGTTAAACCAAAGTCCCCTCTCTCTCCTCTTATAAAATTCTTCAATAGTGCTACTAACTCTTTTCTTTTCATATGTTTCAAGTGCAATCCTATGCTCCAATCTCAAGAATGCACAACTTAGAAAAGAAATTCCAGAGGAGGAAAAGGGAAAATGATATCAAAATAGTGATACCTAACAATAATGCACAATCACAAATCCCAATTTTCTTGATTCAGAAGATCTTGGATAGACAACAATCTATGGCATTCAACCTTTTTTTGCTCCTAGAAAAGAGTAATTCACTCTTCACACATAGTGCTCCACTATATACACTTATAATTGCTGAAAATGATGCAGTCACATTCACAATGCTCTACCACACGCAATTCTAGTCACTTACTCAATGGCTTTGCCAACAAAATGTATGTGCATTCCACAAACACTTCTAGTCAATTATCATAATTGAATATTGTCTGCAACACAATTCATCCAACTCCCAATTATTTCTTATGGCACATAATTCATGGGGCCCATCCACAAATGGTTTCTTTGCATATTTGCATTCGATTGTATATTATATAACAAAATTGTTACACAAAAATTCAAGCTTTAACCCTTTGTTTGTGTTTAATAAACTATTGGAATTTCATTTAGGGCTTTGGAATTCATAATAGTAGTGGAATTCAAGGGTTTTTTTCCAATGAAATACACATAGGAAACAATGTGCACAACATCGCCACACAACAACCTCAAAAAATAATGTCGATTATGCTACTCATGACACCATCAATTTAGAACAATAACACACCTTTCACGCAACTCATTGTTCGTGGTTCTTCACACCTATTTCAATCACATTGGAATCACCAACATAGGTGGGATCACACTCATTCCAACTTGATAAACACTAACTTCACACGCCTTCAACTCTCGCGACCTTGTTATCATACCAACTCAAAAAATGAAAGACCATATGAATAGGAGTTCCAACGCACTGCATAGACAATCATTCACTGATGATATTGCACCATTCACACACTTTCAATAACTAGGACACTAATCACTTACATATATAGTATTACAATATAGTTGAGCAGATTCCTAAAATATAGGATCTAACAACTGATCAAGGAATAATTAAGCAGACATTCTCAACAAACATAAAGAGCTCTATTGTTAGAAGAATCTTCTATATTTCACCATTAATAAAAAATTCATTTCTTTTAATCTAGATATTTTGTGATCTTGGAACTCACATTAGAGGAAATTTTATCTTGAAAATGCCCATGAAATTTTCATCTCATAACATGTAAACCAATCAAAATCCTTTCAATTTAAAAAGAGGTACTTGTAAATATTTTGGAGGGAAAGGAAAAACACCACTTCTTTTAGTTGTATTTTTGGCTTATGTCCTTATAGCTTTACTGTCTGGGGTGAACATGTGAAAAGAGGCTACTATAATTGGATTAGACCTCCTATGTGACTTTAAGGAAGTGGAATCGACAAAAAAATATCTTACAGACCTCCCTGAGGTGCTTAAGGACCCCCAAGAGCTAATCCACCAATCTAGGTGCCCAACCCCTGAGTTAACCTAGGTTTTCAATTAATCGGGACTAGATTCACTCCCATGACAAGGTATGAAAGTGACTGTAAACCTATAGTCACTCCCGCAGTGCTTGCAATGGAGAGACTGCAATCCCTCTCAACCAGTTCTATGCCAGAGACTATGAGATTTAAGCCACTTTTTAAGGGCTAGAGTCCAAACCAATTCCTAGAACTTAATGAGACTCTTTAAAAAATTAATGACACCAAGATAAATCCTCTAACACAAAACTTCATCAAGGTATTGACCTAACTAAGCCTAACCATGACACATATTTTTTCAAACACTTAGTAAATATGAAAGCTACAGGTGTAAATAACAGATCTGAGCATAGGGGTCTCATAGTTATCTGATATTTGCTATGAAGCATTGTATCAATATCACATTCACTTCCATTTCATCCATTATGTCATAGATACATATGAAGCATTGTAGGGGTCATAGGGGTCTCATAGTTATATGAGATTCACTATGAATAATTGTATCCCGATCACATTCACCTCCATTTCATCCATTAGGTCATAGTAAATATGCAACCTACAGGTGTAAATAACAGATCTAAGTATAGGGGTCTCATAGTTATCTGAGATTTGTTACGAAACATTGTATCCTTATCACATTCTCTTCCATTTCATCCATTAGGTTATAGATACATTAATCATTCAATAACAAATAAGAGAATGATGAGAGCCACTCATGGGTATTGTCATAAAACATGTAAATAAATAGCATAATAGGGAGAAAAATACCAATGAAATCATAGCCATATAAACCACATATAGTCCACCTTAATGCTCATAGAGATACAAGGAGAAGTATCCTTTCATTAATGATCAAAATCCAAACCTGGGATGGGACTTCCACGTTCCACCCAACCGTAGAATGGCTAAGACAAATCTCTCTTCATTCATTCACCCCCACACCATATTCCAAGCATGAATTTGAGATCTCATAGAACATATTAATCAAAACTCATCCAGGGATTCCAAAGGCCGTCCACCTCAACCCATGAAATAAAGATTCCACCTCATGATCGGAAATCACAAAGCCAACATCATATCGGTCTCTATCCTAGCTTTCCAGGGCTCTAGAGTGTTTGTTCCAGCATGGCTCCTAGGACTATTAAGTCAACCCACAACTTTTATCGGGATCCAACGCATTTGTCCAACCAAGGCTACAGGGCTATTAACTCAACCCACATATTTTATTGCACTCCATAACATTTGTCAAACTAAGGCTATGGGACTAGTAACTTGACCCACCAAGGGCTCCAGATCATTTTTCCAACCAAAGCTACAGGACTAGTAACTCAACCCAAGTTGCTCCAGGGCTCCAAAGCATTTGTCCAACCAAGGCTACAGGACTAGTAAATCAACCCAAGTTGTTACATGGCTCCAGAGTGTTTGTCAAAGCAAGGCTTGTGAGAACTAATAACTCAACCTAAGCTAAGGAAACATGAGAACCAACCATAAACAATGCAAATAAACCCACAACACCATGGCTATCTAGAATATGGAAAGGCTAGGAAAATCCACTGTTAATCCAAGAAATCCTCCATGCCAGTGACAAATCATTACTAATAAATCACATGCATGTGCCATGCATTCCAAACTAATGAGGAAAATATACATGCAACTCTATACCTACAAGAAACATGAGTTGTAGTGGCTGATATCGATGACCTCTTGTGATTTCCTATTCTTCCTTTGCATTCTTGGTCTAAAAATCGAAGTATGCCACACCCTCCAAGATTGCTCCGAGAAAAATATAACTATCCAATACTATGAGAGAGAGAGAGAGAAAATAATGAGACAGATCCAATACTAAACTGATCAAGTCTTTCCCACTAATCCTTAGAAGACTTTTTATTTAATGAGGCCCCTATTTTCTTCATTTTCCATTATTTTCCTTGATTTTCCTCATCATGTGCAACTTGTGACCTTTCACATTTCTTTTCTCCTAATTTCCGTTATTTTCATAAATAAAATGCCAATTAATGCCTCATGCCTTTCCAAAGCCTTAGCCATTTCCTTTGCCAATTTACTTAGCCATAATAGTCGAATCAACACCCATTAGGATATTTCCCCCACCATTGAGCTTGGAATACATGTCCCATCATTGTTGCCTCATATATTTTTACATGGAATTTTCACTAGGGTCATTGCAGAACCCTCCCACTTGGGGGAACACTGTCCTCAATGTTTAATGAAAAACATAACTAGCAAGGCTGCTAAAAACAAAACATACTACTCATGGAGCTTTACAACATAGCTTGTCGTAGTATTTACAATGACCACTGTTGAAACATGATAAACATACCATTTCACTGGATCTTTATAACACAAGTCATCACAATATTTACAATAATCATATATACACATACACATTTTCTTCAACAATAAAATAACCATATTGTCTATGGTGCTTTATAAACTAGCTCGATACAATGTTTACAATAATACACATATATACATATGAACATTCTCTCAACCAAAAAATAAAAGTGTGTGATGCCTGTATCCATAACAAGGGAATCGAGAGGCTCACACCTCCACCCTCAAAGTAATACTAGGATTCACCTCCTTCTGAAAGTCCATAATCCACTATCAAAGTCAAAGTTGCATCCAATTTCCAGCGCTACAATCCAGTGCCACTTGTCCTCTTAGCGAACAATTACCAGCTCATTGTTCAAGGGAACACTCCCAATGTGCATAGGATTCCATATGGAAATTATAATGACCAAAAAAAATCCATCCTCGATCTTCCCTTCTCTTCTATATAGTCCCTCGAGAAATCTAGTCAACCCCTTCCGTGCAGTTTCTCACCTTCCAAGTTCCACTGGAACCCCCATACCGGGAAATCCATCCCTTGGAAAGGCTTCCTCACATCGAAAGATACACCAACCAAGGAATATCCCTGCCTTAAAACCATCATACTAGTCATATCATGCTCATGGAAATCAATGGACACTATTGGGTAGTAGTTTCTCACAATGGCCTTTTTCCTGAAATGCTTTACCAGCATACCACTATCTGTTTCAATTCCTTTGTTGTTGCTACTAATTCTTGCAGTCGATTTCAACCACTCAACTGGGCATGTTCATGCTTTCCTATACCAAGCACATAACTCCCATTAGATTCAAAATAAATTGAAATAAACTCAAATCATACCTCATTAGCAGCTTGTCAATAAGGTACACTTGCAATCTTATTTATTTCCTGTCACAACAAGTCAAACTAGCATCTTTGACAAAATCAACATGTATAAAAGCATCACATTAGGTTAACTAAAAACATAACAATCATAGATCAAAACCATAAATCACATGTAACAATCATAAACCAGAATCATAGATCACCTGTAATCATCATAAAAAACATCCATAATAAAACTGAAATAATATATTGATAGTTACCATTTAATCAATCCTTACTTCTACATTTGTTCTTTCTATGCACACACCAAATCAATTTCCACAACCAACAAACACCCAGTTCCTTCTCCTCAACCAGGTGCACATGCGCGTAGTGTACATCACACACATACAACCACACACGACATACACATCATGCAATACATGCATCTACACCTGACACACAACAAATACACCTACACCTAGTTTACAACACAAGACAATACATATGCCTACATCCGATGTAAAACACAATACATACACCTACACCTGATGTATAACATAACATAAATATTTATCTAGAGTGAAACACAATGAGTGCATATGTCACGATACCATGACTACCTAATGCACATTCCTAATACCACATGCCCTCAACACAACATGTATGACATGCACCCAATAACACACGTACACTAGTACAATATGTATAATATGTACACAATACATGTACATTGCACCACCTTCACAACATGTGCACAACATCACATGTAGATGATGCCACCCACACAACATGTAGACAATGCCACATGTACACTACACCACTTGTATGATGTGTACACAATACCATATGTATATAGTACCACATACACAACATGTACGTGACAACATATATACACAACGCCACATGCACGACATTTACACAGCACCACCTGCACACGATGCCACTTGTACAACATGTACACAACATCACATGCACACAAAAACACTTGTACAGTCATGCACACCACACCATATGTACATAGCATAACATGTACAACATGCATGCAACACCACATGTACATAGTACCATATATCCAACATGTACATAGCGTCATATGCATACAATACCACATATCCATCATGCACACAGTACAATATGTACAAAAGACCATATAGCCAACATGTACATATCAGCATCTATACCCAGCAATAAATATGCAACATTCACACCACACTATCTATACTAATATCCTATACATAATATTTCATTAAAAAAACGTACACATAGTACATATGCACAATACTGCATGTGCAAAATCATCACCTATGCAATATGCACAATATATACAACATATGCACAACAATAATACCAAACATATAAAACCACACTATCATTACCAAGAAACCTTGCTTCCATTGTCTTATTCATGCTTATCCTAGCATGTTGTAGATGACACTACTTTTATTTCACTGATGTATCCCTCGGTATAGCTTGTCCATGACATAGACATAATATAATGACATAATATCAACTCTTATCCACATGATACTGACTTGATACATTTTTCATGACTACTCTTCCCAATTAGCTCCTCATAAAACCAGGAACCTCTTGTCATTTTCCTGTGTAAGCAATCATTCCTCCACAAGAACAATTCATGATGACCCTATCGGATAGTGACATAGATACATAGATACATATACATAAACATTTAGAATAAAATAATCATGATCTGGTTAGAGAACCACATACATACATACACGTATACATATAAAAACATCTGCATAGTCATGATCATAACATAATTACCGGATAACATAAACTCTAGGTTAAGAGAATTTCCTTATTGTACACAACATATGCAACATTGAGAACCATAGTTCCCAAATTAGCCAAGGAATCGGGTAGCTCAGATCCATTCACTTTACCTTTCTGGTTACCTTTCTCATGTTTCTAGTATCACCATCACCTTTGACCCAACTAGTCGAACAGGCTGTTGTAGTCTTTACCTTCTGTTACACTTACTCATGCACCAAGCTTCATTCGTGTCTTACATTACATGTTGGATTTCATTCAGCTCTCCCTCAGCTCGACTAAATTTCATCTTTCCCATCCAATTCCCAAGACTCAAAACTTAAAATGCAAACACAAGAAATAAACAAGAGAAAAACCATGAAAACCAATAACAATGCAAATTTGTAAACAAAATGGTATGCCCATACACTAGACATAAACAAAGCCACAAATCAAGCACAAAAAATCATGAAAGAAAAAAAGCACAAGAATAACAAAAAAAACCATGAGTCAATCCCCATCGTTCCTAAGGAAAGCTCGACCTGAGCCTTCTTCGAGATTTCATGGTAACCTCTCTTACCATGAAACTCACTACATCATGTTGTCATTAACACATAATTGTTAGTGCATGAATAAATATATCAATATACCATTTATCTTATCTTCACGCACGAAGAATTTTGCTTACAGTTGAACACGTCCATGTCATCTCTCAGGGGACTCCAATTTCCTTGACATATCCACCTGCAACTAGAGACTGGCTAATATATCGATCAAGTACATGTTCATTATTATAACACATGTCCACATAATGTTAGACAAAATAAAGGTTAAGAATACTTTTTGTATACGAGGCACCCATTCATTTGAAATTAGGGTTTCAAAACATAGCCAAATGAATTCTTGTCCAATTCCTTTTATTTTACCCTTTTTCCCTTGTTGCAATCGAGGATTACTATGTACTATCACATCACATAACTGTTAGTTATATAAACATTTCAACTATTACTTTGTCATGCTAGTACCTAGCATGTTACCCTGTAACTTCTCACACATGTTAACCACATGTTCTGAATACCAATACAATCATATCTATCTGTTTGAAATCAATCTTTACAAAAATAATGTCATAATGTATGTTCAACTCATAGTCATTAGAAATAATGCTACTAGTATCACCTACTTACACACAAGTACATATCAACTGTCTCAACAACTATGTGTTAGCACAATCTTCTTAAAACAAGATCATTCCTTCATGCAATCCTATAGATTCATACTCATATCATGCAATTCATAAAACATTCAACCAACTTTCAAACATACCATGTAAAATGAATCAACGAGATGATGTAATAGACACCAAACATTTAAAAACAAATAATGACATAATAAAACAATCAAGCACCAAATATATGACAAAAGTGAACTCATACCTTAGTGTATTTCAGGGGATGCTATCTTGTGTGTACAATCAATCTAGTTAGCACGATATAACTTCACAACATGTCAACTCAAACATAAATAAGCTCATGACATTTGAAATAATCACTAGCTAGCATGTTTACATCATAACTCATACACAATTATCATTCATACATAACAACCACATATGCAAGGTCAACCTAGATTAGTACCACACCATATCACAAATAGGTCGACTCATACCTGAATATCATAACCATATCCATCTGCATAATCCAATCCAATTTAGCATTATTTAACATCAAGATATTAATGTTATAACCCTAATCGTCAAGTTAACTAACATATAACAACAATTAGCTAACATATAACATGCACATCAACAACATATAATATATAACATAATCATCAAGTTATCTAACCTAACCAATAATAGGAATTCTTACAACCACATGTTACTGTCATTCATGACTATTTGACACATGTGCATATAACTCTACTAATCAACTATCATATATCATGTATGTAACCATAGCATCAAAAACATGTATATAAACCTAGTGCATATAACAATTCTTAACTTGTGTGCATGCCAAACATACAGTACATGTATGATGATTTTC
>APFE030670550.1:0-18940 GCA_000404065.3 Pinus taeda | reverse complement strand
CCCACATTTGTGAGTGGAAGATACACTCCCCCTCCTCTTGATCTTCGGGATCATTCTTCTAGATCTTCATGGTGGCAATAGTGGCACTGGGCTTTCCATCAATTATCTGCTTCCCTTTATCATTCCTCTTGTCGGGTTCTGACTTAGGGTTGGAACATGCATCTAATTGTGAAGCCTTCAACTCAGCCATGATCAACTACCGAGTCTGAAACTCAATTGTGTTATGAGTGGGGTGATTATGGAACTCATACCACTTTCCTATGTTCTTCTTTGAATTCATGGTAGCATTCTTTTCTTGTAGCTTCTACGGTTTGTCTTAGGTCACCCTGCCTTGGCTTTGTCCTTTGTTCTTCGACTTCGCAGATCCAAAGTCTCGCTTCTTTTGTTTAATATTCTGCTTGATCTTGATAGTGTATCAGTACATCATGCCATGTAAGGAGATACCTAAGAACTCCATCTCATCCTCAATGTACTTTTGTGGGTAGTCGTAGTATTTAAGTACGAAATGCCACTTAGAATCCTTCATACCCAACTTTGTGCAAAGTGTATGAAAAATGTTGGTAAACTCTGGCACTTCTTGGTCCCTTGACAATTGTAGTGTGTTCCACTTTATCTATTTATCTACATAGCTTCCGACAGGGAGTACTGCTGAAAGCAGTGAGGTCGTACTTTCATCCTTCTGCTCACAGTAGGTTTCCCACTATAGAAAAAGTGATCTTTTCCCAGTTGGAAAAATCGTGAATGGAAAAATATCCTTCTAGCAGATTTAACCATTTATCTATAGCATCTGCATCTATCTGGCCCTGAAATATGGGAATGTCAAAGTTAACTTGTACCTTAAAGGATGTGACACTTCTAGAGTAGCTGTCGGAAGTAGATGCATCACCCCTGGGTAGCCGCTAAAGGATATGGGTAAAGTTGTCCATCATCACCTTCCTTTGTTGCTCAAGGGCTTCTTCGAGCAAAATTTTGATAGGATATCATGCCCCCTTTCTTTCCTTTCATATGCCATGGGAGGCCGTCGGGATTTGGGAGGTTGTTCCTATAATGGTTCAACCAGATCGAGCCCTAAATCCTTATACCTTGACCTCGTTAGGGACGCACAAAGAAAAATAGAGAAAGAGAAAGCCACATAGACACCACTCATAAATATTTAAATAGGAACACAATAAAGTACAAACATAACCACAAATGAAGAGATGCAGCAGAAATAATACTTCATTCCGTAAATGTAAAATATTGAAACACGGTTACAAATAGAAATGGAAATAAACTAGCTAGGGTGATGGTAGCTTATCTCTGAGGGTAGATGTGGTAGATACCTTCCTCTAAAAATTGTCACAATTAGCCTCGAAGGCCTATTTATTGTTTAGAAAAAATGGAAGACCCTAAACATCAAAAAACCTAACCCTAGGAGATGAAGTGCCAAACTATGGGCCCCGTTTGGGCAAATTGGTACATCAACTTCTCGGGGTCATAACTTTGAGATACAATCTCCCTTTGACCCGCACAATACCTCATTAGAAATATCTATCCGAGGAATACAACTTTCGAATGACCAACATTAGTTAATGTCCCTTTTTGGTCCCTTTTTTCCCAAATAGCGTTGTTTTGGGCCTCAAAATAGCTCCGAAAGTTCAAGACCTGAAAAACTACCGAAAATAGTAAGTTGTGCTACAATTAAGGAAACTAAAAGAGTAAAAGAGATAGTTGTGGGAGTCCAAGTGGGATAGGCAGGTGGCCGCCAACATCCACCTAGATCATTCCTCCTCTATTAGGAAGCAATGGTCCCCATTGTGTTGAGTGCCTCCATGAGATGGGGAAACTTCTACTAAACTTGGTCTTTAGTGAGTTGTTTTGCAATCTCTGATGTGTCCAATAATGGTGGGAATCATGGTCAAGGACGGTCCAAATTGAACACTTGGTGCAAGCCAAGGAATTGGGAAATGTTGTGCTCCAAAGAATTGTTTCCCACGACGTTGGTAATGTTGTAAGGAGCATATCGAAGTGGTCTGAGCTTCCAGTGGGCTCTTGTAAGATGTTCTTTCTACAGATGCAACCATAATTTATCGCCCACTTGAAACTTGCGTGGGACCCAATGTTGATCATGTCACTGCTTGTACTTGGGATTTCCCACAATGGAGCAGTGATATATCAGCCTGTTGGGTAGAGGTGTTCTGGGAGTCAAATCAAATGAATGCTTGACTTGACATTGCAATGGTACCCTAATGGGTGAGGAGAAGATGTTCCTGTATTAGTTCATGACCATATCCTCCTGCTTCTTCTGTGTGGAGGAACCCTTCCCAAGGACCATAGATGTGGCTATGATCTTCCCTTTACATTGAGGGTGAAATAGAAAGAAAATGAATTTCCTAGTTTGGGAGACGATCTTCCTACTTTTCTTAGCAGAGATCAAAGAGGTGGTGGTAGGTGGGGCTACCTCAGGTACCCTGTATATTGAATTACCCAAATAAATAATAACAGCATGAGGCCTTGACTCAGACACAAAGTGTCGCTTCCATAAGTCTGGTTTGCCTAATTATACATGACAAACATCAAGAGGTCCAACATCACACGATACCTCATCTATGAAGGGCTTATGCTATAGGGAAGGCGTCACTGTTGGCAGACTGGGAGATTTTGTCCTTAGTAAAGCCACCTGATGTTGTATGGTTCTAGATTTGGTATGGTTAGTAGGCCTAGCCGCTTCACGACTTCTACTGAAATGAGGTTCTTTTGGCTGCCATTGTTGACAATGAATTATAGCGACGAACCCTTCACCGACATTGGTGAAACGAATAGATTCTCCCCTTCCTCTTGACCTTTGGGCTCATTCTTATGGATCTTGGTGGTGGAAATAGTGGCATTGGGCTCTGCATCAATGATTTTATTCCCTTTCTCATTCCTCTTGTCAGGTTCTGACTGAGGTTTGGAACATGCATCTGATTCTGAAGCCTTCAACTTGACCACCAGCGACTGCTTAGTTTGACACTCACTTGTGTTGTGAGTGTGGCTCTTATGGAAATCACACCACATTCCTATGTCCTTCTTTGAATTCGTGGTGGTGTTCTTTTCTTGGAGCTTCGATGAGTTGTCTTGGGTCACCCTACCTTGGATTTGTCCTTTGTTCTTTGGATTCGCAGATCCAAAGTCTCTCTTCTTTTGTTTAAGCTTCATCTTGATCTGGACAACCTATCGGTATATCGTGCCGAGCGAGGAGATGTTTGGGAACTCCATCTCATCTTGGATGTAATTGTGTAGGCAGTCGTGGTATTTGAGTACCAAATTCCACTCATATCCTTGATACCTAACATTGTGTGAAGGGTATGAAAAATGTTGGTAGACTCTAGCATGTCTTGGTCCCTTCCCTGCCGTAGCATGGTCCACATTATGTATTTATCCTCATAGCTTTTAATGGTGTAGTAATGCTCCTTGATATCATCTTGGAATGAATTCCAAGTGGGTGTGGTTAAAAAAAATGAGGTTGTACTTTCATCCTTATGCTCGTAGTAGGTTTCCCACTAGTCCTTGACTTGGGGGGCTTCTTTGAGAAGTGCGAAAGTGATATTTTCGCGGCTAGAAAATCGTGAAAGGAAAAATATCCTTCTAGTAGATTTAACCATTTATCTACAATGTCTGCATCTATCTAACCCTCAAATATGGGAATTTCAAAGTTAACTTCTACCTTAATGTGTGTGGTGCTTCTAGAGTAGCTACCGAAAGTAGATGCATCACCCTTGGGTAGCCACTGAAGGATCTAAACAAAGTTGTCCATCATCGCATTCCTTTGTCGCTCAAGGGATTCTTCGAGAAAAATTCTGATAAGATCTCATAGCCCCTCGTCTTTATTTTCATCTGCCATAGGAGGTCATTGGGTTTTACGAGGTTGATCCTGTAATGGTTAAACCAGATCGAGCCCTAACTCCTTATACCCTGACCTCGTTGTGGACATGTAAAGAGAAAGAGAGAAAGAGAAGACCGCTCTAATACCACTAATCCATATTTAAATAGGAACAAAATAAAGTATATAAGTAACCATAAATAGAGAGATGTAGTAGAAATAATGCTTACAAACAGAAATGGAAATAAACTAGCTCGAGTGATGGTAGCTTATCTCTGAGGAGAGATGTGGTGGATACCTGCCTCTAAACTGTGTAACAATGATGCTCGAAGGCCTATTTATTGTTTATAAATAATGGAGAACCATAAGCATCCAAAAACCTAACCCTAGGGGATGAAGTGCCAAACTATGGGCCCAGTTTGGGTAAATTGGTACATCAACTTCTCGGGGTCATAACTTTGGCATACGATCTTTGTTTGACATGCAAAATACCTCGTTAGAAATATATATCCAAGGAATACAACTTTCAACTGGCCAACATCAGTAAATGGGCCATGGGTTCCCCTGCTTTTCCAAAAAAAACGTCGTTTAGGACCTCAAAATGGCTCCGAAGTTCAGGACCTGAAAAACTGCCAAATATAGTAAATTGTGCTACAATTAAGGAAATTGACAGACTAAAAGAGACAGTTGTGGGGGTCCAAGTGGTATAGGATGGTGGCCACCAACATCCACTTGGACCATTCCCACCCCCTTAGTCAGCAATGGTCCCCATTCTATTGAGTGTTTCCATGAGATGGGGAAACCTCTATTGAACTTGGTCCCTGGTGAGCTATTTTGCAATCTATAATGTGTCTGGTAATGGTGGGAAGCATGCTCGAGGGCGGTCCACATTGAACAGTTGGTGCAAGACACGTAATGGGGGAATTTTGTGCTCCACATCATTGTTTCCCACAACCTTGGTAATGTTGTAAGGACCATATCGGAGTAGTATGAGCTTCCAATGGGCTCTTGTAAGCTGTTCTTTCTGTAGATGCAACCATACTTTCTGGCCCACCTGAAGCTTGTGTGGCACCCGATGTTGACCATGTCACTACTTGTACTTGTAATTTTCCACAATGGAGTGTTTATATATGAGCCAGTTGGGTAGAGGTAGTCCAGTAGTCAAATCGAATGAATGCTTTACCTGATAGTGTAACAGTAGCCCTTTGGGTGAGAAGAAGATGTTATTGTACTCTTTCATGACTATATCCTCCTACTTATGTTTCATGGAGGAACCCTTCCTAGGGATCATAGATGTGACTACAATCTTCCCCTTTCCTTTAGAGAAAACCAGAAAGTAAATGAATTTCATAGTCTGGGAGACGACCTTACTGCATTTCTTAGTAGAGATCAAAGAGGTGGCAATAGGTGGGGATACCTCCAGTATCTTGTATAATGAATTACCCAAAGTAATAATAACAATGTGAGGCCTTGACTCATACAAAGCATGTCACTTGCACAAGTATGGTTGGCCAAATAATACATCACAAACATCAATGGGTAGAACATCACACAATACCTCATCTGTGAAGGGCTTGACACTGTAGGGAAGGCGACACTGCTGGCATACTTGAAGATCTCATCGTTAGTGAGGCCACCTGATGTTGTAAGATTGTAGGTGTGGTATGGTCAGTAGGCCCAACTACTTCACGACTTCTATTGAAATGAAGATCTCTTGGCTGCCACTATCAACAATGAATTACAGTGGCGAACCCTTCACCCACATTTGTGATTGGAAAAGATGCTTCCATTCCTCTTAATAGTTGGGCTCATTCTTATTGATCTTGGCTATGGAAAAAATGGTGTTAGGCTTTGCATCAATGATCTTCTTCCCTTTTTCATTCCTTTTGTCGGGTTCTAACTCAGGGTTGAAACATCCGTCTAATTCTGAAGCCTTCAACTCGACCACCTGTGAGTGCTTGGTCAAATTCTCACTTATGTTGTGAGTGGGGTTATTATGGAACTCACACCACTTTCCTGTGTCCTTCTTTGACTTCGTGGTGGTGTTCTTTTCTTGCAGCCTCAACAGGGTTTCTATGGTCACCCTGCCTTGGCTTTGTTCTTTGTTCTTCAGATTCCTAGATCCAAAGTATCGTTTAATTTGTTTAAGCTTCTGCTCGATCTTAAAAACATATTGGTATGCTGTGCTGAGTGAGGATATGTCCAGGAACTCCATCTCATCTCATATGTACTTGTGCAGGTAGTTAGGGTATTTGAGTACCAAATTCCACTCAGAAATCTTGATACCCAACTTTGTGCGAAGGGTATGAAATATGTTGGTAAACTCTAGCAAATCTTAGTCCCTTCACTACCACAGTGTGATCCACTTAATGTATTTATCCTCATAGCTTCCGAAAGGGTAGTACTACTCCTTGGTGGCATCCCAAATGAATTCCAAGTGGGTCTGGCTGAAAATAGTGAGGCACTTCTTTCATCCTTCTACTCACAGTTTCCCACCAGTCCTTGATGTGGGGGGGCTTCTTTGACATGTCCAAAAGTGATCTTTTCCCGGATGGAAATATCATGAATGGAAAAATATCTTTCTAGCGGATTTAAACATTTATCTATAGCATCTGCATCTATCTGACCGTCAAATATGGGAATGTTAAAGTTAACTTGTACCTTAAATGGTGTGGCGCCTCTAGAGCAGCTGCCAGAAGTAGATGTGTCGCCCCTTGGTAATCGTTGAAGAATCTAGGCATATTTGTCCATCATTGCGTTCCTTTGTTGCTTAAGGGCTTCTTCGAGCAAAATTTTGAGAGGATATCCTAGCCCCTCATCTTTCTTTTTATTTTCCATGGGAGGCCATCGAATTTTGCGAGGTTGATCCTGCAATTGTTCGACCAGATTGAGCCTTGACGCCTTATACCCTAACCTTGTTGGGGAAATGAAAATAAAAATAGAGAAAGGGTAGACCCTAATGTGTCTAGTAATGGTGGGAAGCATGGTCGATGGTGGCCCACATTGAACACTCGGTGCAAGCCAAGGAATGGGGGAATTTTGTGCTCCAAATAATTGTTTCCCACAGCCTTGGTAATGTTGTAAGGACCATATTGGAGTCATTTGAGCTTCCTATGGGCTCTTGTAAGGTGTTATTTCTGCATATGCAACCATACTTTGTCGCCCACCTGAAATTTGTGTGGCACCCAATGTTGATCATGTCACTGCTTGTACTTGGAATTTCCCATAATGGAGCAGTGATATATTGGCCTGCTAGGTAGAGGGGCTCTGAGAGTCAAATCGAACGAATGCTTGACCTGACAGTTAAATGGTACCCTATGGGTGAGGAGAATATGTTTTTGTATTCTTTCACGATCCTATCCTCCTACTTCTCCCTTACTTTGAGAGCGAAACAGAAAGAAAATGAATTTCCTAGTTTAGGAGACGATCTTACTACATTTCTTAGCAAAGATCAAAGAGGTGGTGTAGGTGGGGCTACCTTTGGTATCTTTTATAATGAATTGCCCAAAGAAATAATAACAACATGAGGCCTTGAATCATATGCAACATGTCGCTTCCACAAGTATTGTTGGCCTAATAATACATCACAGGCATCAAATGGTGCAACATCACACAATACCTCATCTGTGAAGGGCTTCATGCTATAGGGAAGGCGACACTAGTGGACTCAGAGATCTCTTCCTTGGTGAAGCCACCTGATGTTGTACGGTTGCGGGTGTGGTATGGTTAGTAGGCCCAACTGCTTTGCGACTTCTACTGAAATGAAATTCTTTTGGGTGCCACTATTGATAATGAGTTGCAGCGGCAAACCCTTCACCCACATTTATGAGTGGAAAATATGCTCTCCCTCCTCTTGATATTTGGTCTTATCATTTTGTATCTTGGTGGTGGCAGAAATGGCGATAGGCTCCACATCAATAATCTAATTCCCTTTTTCATTCATCTTGTCGGGTTCTGACTCATGGTTAGAGCATGCATATGATTCTGAAACCTTCAACTCGACCATCAACGATTGCTTGGTCCGACACTCACCTGTGTTGTGACTGCGGATCTTATCGAACTCACACCACTTTTGTGTGTCCATATTTAACATCGTGGTGGTGTTCTTCTCTTGCAGCTTCAACGTGTTGTCTTGGGTCACCTCGCTTTGGCTTTGTCCTTTTTTCTTCGGATTCGTAGATCCAAAGTCTCACTTATTTTATTTAAGTTTCTACTCGATCTTGATAGCATATCGGTATGCCTTGCCAAGAGAGGAGATGTCCAGGAATTCCATCTCGTCTTGGATGTACTTGTGTAGGAAACCACAGTATTTGAGTACCAAATGCCGCTTAAAATCCTTGATACCTAACTTTGTTCGAAGGGTATGAAAATTGTTGGTAAACTACGGCACATCTAGGTCCCTTCCCTACCACAGCGTGGTCCACTTTATGTATTTATTATCATAGATTCCAGAATGGTAGTACTTTCACACTTCTCCTCGCAATAGGTTTCCCACCAGTCCTTGACGTGGGGGGCTAATTTAAGAAGTCCAAAAGTGATCTTTTCCCAGCTAGAAAAATCATGAACGGAAAAATATCCTTCTAGAATATTTAACCATTTATGTATAGAATTTGCATATATATGACCCTCAAATATGGGAATGTCAAAGTTAACTTGTACCTTAAAGGTGTGGCACTTCCAAAGTGGCTGCTGGAAGTAGATGTGTCACCCTTGGGTAGTTGCTGAAGGATCTAGGCAAATTTTTCCATCATCGCATTCCTTTGTCGCTCAAGGCCTTCTTCGAGAAAAAATTTGATAGGATATTCTGCCCCCTCATCTTTATTTTCATCTACCATGGGAGGCCGTTAGGTTTTGCGAGGCAAATCCTGCAATGGTTCAACCAGATCGAGCCCTAACTCCTTATACCCTGACCTCGTTGGGGACATGCAAAGAAAAACAGAGAAAGAGTAGATCACTCTAATACCACTGATCCAAATTTAAATAGGAACACAATAAATTACAAACGTAACCATAAATATAGAGATGCAGTAGAAATAATACTTCATTCCATTAATGTAAAATATTGAAGTATGCTTACAAAAAAAAATGGAAATAAACTAGCTTATCTCTGAGGAGATATGTGGTTGCTACCTACCTCTGAACTGTGTTAAAATGAGGCTCAAAGGCCTATTTATTGTTGAGAAACAATGGAAAACCATAAACATCCAAAAACCTAACCCTAGGAGATGAAGCGCCAAAATATGGGCCCCATTTGGGTAAATTGGTACATCAACTTCGCGGGCTCATCACTTTGGTATACACTCTTTGTTTGATGTGCACAATACCTTACTAGAAATATCTGTCTGAGGACTACAACTTTCAAATGGACGACATTTATCACCAACCCACGTTGGCCGCCATTTTCCCAAAATAAGTCGTTTAGGGCATCAAAACGGCTCTGGAAGTTCAGGACCCGAAAACCTGTCAAAAATAGCAAATTGTGCTATAATTAAGGAAACTGAAGGACTGAAAGAGACAGTTGTGGGGGTCTAAGTGGGATAGGTGGGTGGCCACCAACATCCACCTGGATCAACTAGACATATCCCTTCTTCTTTTAGCCAATTTATGGCATATCCAACCCCTTATAAAATTACTCAGCTAACTAATACTCATATTTTCAAAACAACAATTCCCTCAAGCAATATTCTTCCTGAAGAAATGGAATCTATGTCCCTCTCTCAACCATTTAAATACTTAAAATTATTTACAATGAGAGAAATATTAACCAAGGGATGTCACAGTCCCCTCCTGCTTGGGGTAAACACTATCCTTGGTGTTTAATAACATTTTGTCACAAACCATGCTTTACACCAAGCATTTCTAATAATGGGATTAATATAGATAGCTATGTACATCAATTACAATGTAATTAAATTTTCTTTACTCAGAAAATAAGAAAGAATATGTTTCCCACATCAGGTTGGTCATTTTAGACACGACGTCCTTACTCCCAAAGTGTCTCCATTGCATTTTGACTTGCTCTATTACTCAATTCCATAGCATGAGATTCCTCAGATCTAAGATGCATAGAGGCTCCATTTGGAACTATCTCTCTCGTTCTATCTATTAGGGTCCTATAGTAATAGGATTCATATTTTTGAATTGGCTATGGTTAGTCTTGTAATATTGTACATACTTTTTATTTTTGCAAAATCTTTTCCATATTAAAAATTAAAAAATGTACAGAGGGTATGCCCTAAAGGAATAAGCAAAGGACAAAAAGGAAAAGAAAAGATACAAAATGTGAAAATGATGAACCCCAAACAATAATAGATCATGAAAATGTGCAAATTCAAGTGTCACTCATTTTACTTTTATGTGAAAAATAATGGTTGTGTGCAGCTTGTCATAAATTCCACAACCCATGATAGTCAAATAGCTTAATCTTGATTAATTCATGCTTTAGATTTCATGTTTATAGATAGAGAATAAATATCTAGCCAAATTGTTTAACCTTGGCAGATGAGTAGTTAGGTAGAGAAATAAAAATGTGCTCATCAGCGTAATTTGATCCATTGGAAGTTATAACGTTAGAATTAGATAGTTTTCTTGTCAAAATAAAAGGAAACAATGGGTCTCCTAGCTCAATTACACCCAATAAAGTAAGAATTCTTTTAGGGTAAATAAAGGGTAGGTAGAAGAAAAGTTGCATATGTATAAGGTTATTAAATCATGAGCACATTTATCATGCTTAAACTTATGTTTCAGTCTGCAGGAGAATTTATGAGAGTGAGATGATGTTCACTAGCTTACTTGATTAACTTCCCCTCATTTAATTTCACCCCCCACATACTTTCTTACTAATTTCCCCATAATCCCATCATTTCTTATAAAAGTACACTTTTTCCCTTCATTTTGACCCTTATCCCTTGGTTTCACACATTTCCCTAGTAATTTTCCCTCGAAAGGTCATCCGCTACAAAAAAACCCTTTTATGTAGTGTGAAACCCATTCCCCATTGAAAAAATCACCTTCCCCATTCTTAATTTCTCTATTTTACCTAAAAAACCCATGAAACCCCTTATGCTAAGATTTATCCCCCCTGCATTATTTAATTAACTCCCCCCCCTGCATTATTTAATTAACTCCCCAAATTCATATTTTCCCAAAAAACCTTTTAACCCACCCCCTTTGGTGCAATTATGAAAACCCCACCACAGTAAACAACAGAACCACTCCATTAACCCTCGATTATATTTAATCCCCACTTTTTATTAATTAATTACAATTAATTGTAATTAACCCCCTAGGCCCCACAAATATCGACCCGATTTCCCTCCATGCATATTGACTACATGATAGCTATTAGATATTCCACCCCCAGATCTGACAACGAGCATCCATATCGCGCTAATTCCATCCCCGACCTTTACCAACTCAAGAGTATGTGAGATTCATGATTTTGCACGGGCCTTATTCTGCTATGTGGCAGCCTCAAGCGAGATCGTGTGCTCTCAAGGAAATACTGCCCACACTCCAAAAGCGGTGCATAACCCCTGAAACTGTCTCCCTTCCAAAAGCTAAAACCATGCACTGTTCAATTATGAATTTCATGGAAAATTGTGACTGTTTCCGGGTAAAAGGCCGTAGAAGCCCATTTCAACTCTTTTTGCTTGTTTGCACTGTGAATGCTGCCTAAGCCTTCCTCTGCCACCCTGAGCCTCTACAACCGAAATTGAATGGCATTTACCTCCTGAACAGGCTCCGGATGCCCAATTCAAGCATCTAATGCATAGCTAAAGCCACCGTACCATCTACAATCACCACTGAAACCAGTTTTTAACCTATACCACCGACTTGCAAGTATTTTTGAGAAAAAACTAGAATGACCCTCTCAATTGGGAAATGTACAATAAATTTAAAGACTAACTAATTGAAATTAATTAATACATTTGCCTAATTCAAGAGTAATTTGCCTGTATATCCAAAACCCCTCTTTTGAAAACTCCAATTACCCTTTCACTATACCAAAGTTTCCCAAACCTCACTTCTACAGCCAATACAGGCATAATTCCAATCCATAAACATAGTCAGGGCTTCCCATACCTCTCTGGATGTGAGACCTGTGTTAGCCTATCACCAGGACATCGACCATTTGGCACTAAAAGATAGGGGTTTCTAGATAAAACATACTACTAGCCTAGCCTACCTTCTAAAACCCCACTATTGGAGTAAGGATAGATTCTTGAACCATACCGATGACATCCATCTGTGGGAATCCAATTTACCCAAATACCTATTCCTAAAAGTTCACCCATTCCCTGATATCATACATTTTTTCATGTTTTCCATAACCCTAACCAAAGGGCTATTGTTGCCCCTAACCAGTAGCTATTATTTACCATTACACCAGAGTCTATCAATCAAGTGCTGCAAGTCCAACCTATCCCTAATCAGACCCCTTTATCCATTGGAGCCGTATTGGACTTATATATCACACTGGACCTTGTTAATACAAGGCAAATCTTCCAAACCTTCATCATTGAAGATCACCATACTCCCACAGATACTCCACCTTATGATGCCACTATTTTTTCAAAAACAGGTAGAAATATAATCACCATGCTCTCTTACATCCTAGGATATACCTCAGATGAGCATGTGGATAAGGTTATCCTGGCCTTCTTGTCCATCTTTACCCAAGCAAGCCTCCTACTATCATGTAAAATTATGCTCAGTTCATTACAAATAGGATGCATGAACAATTCACCAGATTGCCAACTGAAAGAGTTTTCGAATATCTACCTGTATTACCAAGCAAATAAGTTCCTTGTAAGCATCCAGAAGTTGAATACCAAGGGAAAAGAGAGATTAGTAGTCTTCTAGACACCCTTGATCGAAAAATAATCCATAGCATTTACCTAGAGACACTTCATAGATTCATTTGCCTACCCAATCATGAACATGCGGACCAGTAACACTCGACCTAGAATCAACCAAGAAATTAAGAGGGTGCCACAGTTGGCTAAGAACAGTAGAAGTCTACAAGGATGAATGAACGAATAAAAAACCTGGAAAATGAACTTACATTGAAGGAACCCCTTGGACAGGCTAAGGAGCAACTATGGGCCAATATCATTGACCCTGTCAATGATATTTGTCCATCTATCTAGGTTATTTTTGAATAGATTTATTTAATAAAGTAGGATACAGAAGCCATTCAAAGAATCAAAGCAGAACTTGGAGACATTCCAAAGTAAGTTGCAAGGATCATTCACTTCCTCAACTCCAAGAACAAGTATGAGCTGCAGGAATTAGAGATACCTGACAGAACAGGTACAATTTTGGAAGTTAAAAGTGTCCTCACCAAGTGGAATTTGATATTGAACCTAGAGAATAAATGGAAAAACATGCAGTTGGCCATTGACAGATTCATGGTCAAATTTGAAATTTTGAGGCAAAAAGGTTTACAGAATCACTTGGTAATAAATGATAAGTTGATGACACAGGAGGACTATAATAGAAAAATCCGGGAAGTGGCTAGATATCATGTGAATACTTCATCCATGAAGGGCATACCTATTGGAAAAGTATTATATAAAACTTTTGAGAATTTGTTTTACCTCGAGCATGAGGTAAAACACCTTTTTGTCAATAAGCCTACTTTTGCCAAGTATACAGAGGCAGATGAGATTTTCAGGAAAATGATCAATATCCAATTACTAGATGCTGAGACATGGGAAAAAGTAAATGATTTAATATGAAATACATAATAAAAAGATGTAAAAATGTATAGTAAAAGTAAAAGGGAATAGTAAAATGATATTGAAAAGTCAGCCAGGTCAATGTGTATTAGGTGAAAGTGTATCAGTTGAAAGATCAAATTGAATAGAGCATCCAGTGTGAAGACCAAATGACAAAGCAGATTAAAGGACAAAAGATCAAAGATTAAAAGCTTGGACAACCTAATAAGCAGGGACAACAAGCATTAGTTGAATAACTGTCTCTATATTCTTGCATGAAGATTTTTCTTTTCTCCTAGATTAGTTCCCAAGACAGTTTAGGATATTTTGTAAAATATTTTTATATAGATACTTCATAATTCAAAGTATTGGGTGTGGATTGCTACAAATTTGTAAAGTTATTTTGATCAGAAATCTGAAGGTTATTGTACCAATTTTCAAGTCAGTAGATTGGAGCAAGTAATAAAGAGATTGCATTACAGGATTCATGTGCAGATCTATTACAGTGAAGTATTTTCTTTGTCAATTTGTTATTCTCTTATGTTTTTCACAAACTTAAATGTTGTTTAAAGTTGAATGAATTAATTGGAAATTTATCTCAACATTTGTTTAATTACACTTTGTTTTCCACAGTTAATCATTTAGATGTTTTCTTTTGATACCCAGATTTGAGAATCCTTAATTTCTCTCTCATCCCTGTTGACCAATTTCACTTTCTTCAAAATCTAGCCCAAGGAACCCTTAATTTCTCTTTGGATCTGATTGAGGACCACTTCACCATCTAGCCTTGAGATCTGAAGTAACACTGCTATCTTTCCCTGTAGACACTGCTTTTAGAACTTGATCCAGTCTTGTTTGTCTGATATTTGACCCCATAGCCCAATAGTAAAAGACAAGCCTTTTTCATCTAAGTAAGTGATCCCCCCACCAAATCTAAATCAAAACCCAGGCACAATAATAACTAGCCTAAAATCAAATAGCTAAACAATGTTAAATAAAAAAGAGAGAGCCCTCTCTGAGATTAGGAAGGCTAGATCCCAATCTCAAAAGTTGGTTTGTAGTTGCCATTATCATTTCTTTTTCTAACAACTTAGAAGAAATTTTGGACTGATAATATAATTGCCGACCATATTGGGGACTCTGATCCTCAGTGTAATAAAACTTTAAGGAAACCTTAAATTTCATGTTGAGCCCCTTAAAGTCATTTTTATAGGTTGTTTTCAAAATGTTTCATAAAGAAATTAAAAAATTCACATTTTGGCTCCCAAAAAGACTCACGATACCAGGGTAAATCCAGATCTAAACCTTGCTACCATAGTTGATGACCCAGACAAGATTTTAATAAAACCAAAAAAGGTAGAAACTCAAGCATGTATCAGCCAATTAGTTAGAGCAAAATTCACTCCCAAAGGAATTATCAACTTTAGAGGAAATTCCATTTGATTTGTCATTCGACCTCTCATTATTTAGAACTAAATTAGAGAATTCCATTCATGAAACTGTGTTAGACCCTAATTTTGTTCAACGCATTGAATCAAAAAAGGTGCCTATACATCCAGATTTAGATAAATTTGTGTTGAATACTTTTGACAATTTAGAAGCTTTAACCTCCACATTAATAAGCCATATAGGTGATTCTTACCTTTAACAATCAGTTGAACTAGCTGCCCTCACTGTTGTTGCCTCTAAAATTTCTGTACAATCTTCAAATACTGTAAATACACATTCATTTACTACCACCCCACCAATTGTATCCACCATAGTCCATTCCCCTAAACCAGTCATTCATCACCTTCCTATCCAACCAAACTCCTCATCCTCATCTAGTTCATCTCCATCTATTTCATGCCCTTCCTCAAGTACTAGAACTTTAACCCCTAGTCAAGCTAGAATCCAAGCCATGATAGACCGATATGCATATTTGGTTTTACTAGCACAACTCCATGCCATGCCCCAATATTATCAAAAAAAAAAAAAATTGTTTGATGCTACTCGTCAATATACTATCCAACAGCATGTGAACAAAATGATTGACTATTTTGAATTGCATGAGATAGGTGAATCTGATGTCCAAATGAGGTTGTTTGCCCAAACATTAACTGGGGATGTTAACAAATGGTTTAAAGCATTATCTAGCAATCATATTGCAGACTTAGCTGCTTGTCATAGATTATTCATTGATAGATGGGAGAGAAAGAAAAACTCCCCGCAAATAATTTCTAAATATGATAACATTAGAAGAGCTCCTAATGAGTCAGTTCAGTAATATTTTACTAGGTTCAATAGCATCTACAATGCAATCCATGCTAATCTTAAGCTTCCACCAGACCAAGCATTAATCAAATTCCCTGATGGTTTTGACATTGACATGTCATACTAATTAACGGAAAGAAAGCCCGAAACATTGGAAAAAATGCAAAGTAATGTTGTTAGGGTAGAGGCCAACCTATTAGCCAAGAAAGCTAGAATGTGAAATGAAAAGAGAGTTGTCACTAAAGGCGAAACTTCCACTTCTGATGGTAAAATAGATAGTTCAGAAAATACTATAGAGATAATAATTGATAGATTAGGAAACATGGAAAGAAAAACTCAGCGAGAGAACCAACAACCACCCCCAATAATAAACCCCAACTCTAGGAAGAATCCTAACACTGTAAAGAATGCTATACCAAATCAGAAAATTAGGTCACCCTTCTAGGGGAACTATGTTGAGGGTTCACATAGCTATGAAGGAGAAGATGATAGCCAGATAAACTTATTAGGAATAAAAAATGAAGATGTTGCTTTTCTTACTCAAGAAGAATAGGAATTATATATGTTGCAACAATTGCAATTAGAATCTGGAGAGTCCTTTGACTTTAAATAGGGCTATGAATCTGCCATATATGAGGTTCACAAATAGTATAGTCTAAGAAGTAAAAATAACAATGAAGCTCCCACTAAAAGAGCAATCCAGACCCAAACTAAAAAGATAATAAAAGCTCATGTCACTAAAATTTTACAAATCCTTCCTAGGGGAACACATGAGACTTCTATCCCAAAAATTGTAGATACAACTTCATCTGAAACTCAAACTAAAACAGTTACTCAGAACATTCCAAATAAGAGAATTCAAAACAAAACTTCTGAAACACACACTGAAATGCCAAGTGCTAAAAAAAAAGTTAAAAATACATAGACCACATTTGTTAACGAAGATATCATCCAATCAAGAAAATCTCAATTTCCTTTCAACCTTAAGACTGAAAAAGAAAAATTGAAAATATCAATCCCTTTGACTGAGCTAGTGAAAAATGAATCATATAGATCACAAATCATAGAAACTTTAAATATAGGTGAAGGAGAAGACGAAGTCAATTTGAATGATGATCAGCCCGAGTTATTGTTTGGCCCTAAAGCAAATGGCACTCATCAGCAAGGAGAAATCCCTCCTTTCTACATTAGCCTAAACATTCATGGAAAATATTACATAATGCTATGCTAGACTCAGGGGCATCCCATAACTTGATGCCAAAAGAAATCATGGAAAGACTAAACTTACATATCATCATACCATATAAGGACTTATTTTCCTTTGACTCTAGCCAAGTTAAAATCCTTGGCTTGATTAAATATTTATCTGTAACTCTAGTCCAGTGCCCAACAAAGAGTATTTTGATCGACATAGTAGTTGCAGACATCCCACCCAAATATGGAATGTTGTTATCTCGCTCATGGGGAGCAAAATTGTAGGGATCCTTACAATTAGATATGTCACATGCTACCATCTCTATTTTTGGTCAACAAAGGAAACTTTATAGAGAGACCTTGATGAAATACATGGTGAGTAGTGCAGAAAAACCTCAAAACTTCTCTATATAGTCCATGCATTTTGATATGGACTCTTTCATCTTGTACAATTCAGACCATGACAAAAAGGAAATCACAGTTGTAGAACAGAAATAAAAAATAGCTGGCAGTGAAAACATTTTTCATGAGTCCTTATGGCATTTGGATTTTGATGGATCTATAAATAGACTAGAAACAAGTGCAGTAGTATGGATTCACAATATGGAGAATACTCATGCTAAAGGTCATGCATTTAGGTTAAATTTTAAATGCACAAATAACATAGTAGAGTATGAAGCTCTGATCTTAGGATTACAAATGGTTAGAAATCTTGGATCCAATAGATTTTCTATACTGGGAGACTCATAATTGATTGTTAAACAAATTAATGGTGAATACTCTATAAATAATCCTAGGTTGAGTCAATATAGAGAGACTATCCTAGATTTCATCAAATACCTTCTGGAAACAAACTTTGCTGCCATTTCTAGAAAACAAAATATGCTGGCCCGCAGTCTGGCCACTTTTTCTAGTACCTGCAAATTTCCCTTTCAGCCTAACCATCAATACACTATTGAAGTGAGATATAGGCCTATCATACTAGACAATTTGAAATATTGGCAGATCTTCTCACATCATTCCTAAATTTATGGCTTCATGAATGCTAAAGTTGAGTTTCAGAATTGTAATATAGATATAGATTGTATGGTAGATAATGACATAGATAGTGGGATGGGTGTAGATATTTTAGATATAGCTAAACCCACTAATTTCACTAAATTAGTAGTAGATAACTTAGAAAATGTAGAAATAGAAGAGATAGTGAATGATGATCGTGAAATTCTTAACTTTAAAAATAATTTTTTGCCTAAGGGATTAGTCCCCTTAGAATATTTCTTTGATTCCAATGATGTAGCGAGGAAACCGAAAATGGAGCCTTTAAGAGAAGATATAGAAGAATGTAACATAAGAACTGAAGAAAAGCCTAAACTCATTAAATTATGAAAAGCCTTACCTGCAAATGAAAAGGTTAAATACATAAATTTGTTTAAAGAGTTTTAAGATGTATTTGCATGGAGTTATGAAGACCTAAAGTCTTATAACACCAACATAATTCAACACAAGATACCTATCAAAGAGGATCATAAACCTTTTAAATAGAAACTTAGGATGATTAATTGAGTTCTTATGCCATCTATTGAGAAGGAAGTAAAGTGAATGTTTGATGCCCAAATTATAGCTCCCATTAGATATTCAGATTGGGTCACAAACTTAGTCACTACTAGGAAGAAAACTGGATAAATTAGACTTTGTGTTGATTTCAAAAGTTTAAACAAGGTCTCATTAAAGGAAAACTATCCTTTACCAAAAATGGACCATATCCTTCAGAGGGTAGTAGGATGATCCAAAATTTCATTTCTTGATGGATTTTCTGTTGGAAATAATACTGAGAGGGGGGGTGAATCAATATTATTAAGTTCTTTTAATAAATCTTCCTTAATTACACTTTGAATTATTTTTGCATGTCAGTACCATAAAATAATGAGCA
>APFE030670548.1:53088-95661 GCA_000404065.3 Pinus taeda | reverse complement strand
CAACTTCTGGATTTCCATTCTTTCCTCTAGGTTCTAGATGAGTAGCTTGTACAGATACCTCATCTATACTAGTGGGATTAAACATGAGGATGATATGCCTCATGTAGCTGTGTAGACCACCAATGTACTTTAAAAGAGTTTCTGGTGAGTCTAATGAGATACCCAACATTAATGCTCTCTTTTTGAACTCTTGAGTATACACTTGCACACTTTGCCCTTTCAACTGCCGAAGAGTTTTCCAACTCATCATGGCTTGTTGCATGTAGGCCAATGGATAGAACTACTTTTTGATTGCAACAACAAACTCACCCCAAACAAAGATGGTCTTGCCATGCTTCTTCATATCAGTTTGGGTTCTGCCTTCCCACCAAACCAAGGCAGTGCCTCCTAGGCGTAGGCTTGCCAGCTGAATCTTATTCTTGTTTGAGTCTATGTTCTATACTCTGAAATACACATCAATTTATCTAATCCAATTGTCCAACTTTTCAGCATTTAGCTCTCCATCATATATAGGCAAATCAAATTTAACATTTAGTTTAATCAAAGATGCTTTCTTATTATGCACATGGCTATTAGGAGGTGTAGGAAAGCTTTCTGCTTTCCCCTTTCCTTTTGAGTGGTCATGGGAATGAGATTCATTTTCTTCTTTATCTTGTTTAGAGCTTGATGAATCTTCATCCTTATGCTTTCTAAAGTCCCTATACATTTCTTCTACCATAGACTTTATAACTAGGAAAATTTCTATGAATTGAGGATCTGGCCCTATAGAACCTTCCTCTGACATTGTCTTCCAAGAATTGACTCTCCCAATTTTAGGATTAGTTTCCACCAAATCTCCTTCTCCTAATTTGAGCTTTGATCTGGTGAGCATTCACAGCTAAACCAACACAAGCTTGTCTAACCTTACAACCTAGAGCTCTGATACCACTTGATCTGATAATCACCCTATGAGTGATCTCAGTTGAAGATTTATTGAAACAAAGGCATTACAGACTCATGTGCTGGTGTGTGTGTTCTGTGTTATTGGAACAACAAATCGATCAGATTGCCAATACACAGAAAATCAATGGAAAGACAATAGAGAAAATACAGTAAGCAACACAAAGACACAAACAATTTTTAATAAGGAGTTCACCCTACTCTCCAGGGCTACATCTCCAGTCCAGCTCTAGTGGAGGCCTTGTTTTATTGTGTCTTTCAACAGAGAAATTATAATACATGGACTCAATATGAGTTCTCCTGAAGCAAATTTTGCTTGGCAGGGTGGTTCTTGGATTCCCCAAGCCACTCGGAGTACACAGACTCTTTTTCTTCCGACCAGCTCTGTGACCCTTGGTCTACAGTGGAAAGAGCCAAATGTGATGCTCAGTCTGGATAGATTCCTCTATGGGAAGGCTTGAATCTTCAAGCTCTCTGGTGTTCGACGCCGCCTATGGTTAGCCCGACCCTCTGTCTCCTCTGCTTGGCTTTACTATTCTTTGTGTTCAGTCCTCCTCTTAGGGTTCACTATTCACTGTCTCCCTTGGTCGCTTGGACTCCTCTCAATTCCTTTTCATTCGACTGTCTCTGTTCATGGCTTTAGCCATTCAATCCCTATGCCTATTCGGTTCCTCTCTCGCCTGCGTCAATTCACCTTCTGCAGCTACGCTTGGAGTTCCTTGTTCAAGGTTAGCATGAACGCCCAGGGAGTGGCCACATGTCCCCAACCAACTGGTGCCAGCATGCTTCGTTGGTTCGTTTCTTCAGTTACGTCGTGGATGCATTCTTCCTCCACCGTGGCGGTCAAACAGATTCTAAATCCCTTTAGAACACTACTTAATTCCCTGTCGATTCTGCTTCTTTCTATCGGGCGTAATCTTAGGTATCCGATCTGGGCTCCTTAATATCCGACGTCATACGTTCGTTGAGCGCGATTGACTTGCTCGATCGATAACACGCAATCAACGACGGTTTTCTCTCTCCTCTGCCGCCACGCGTCGTTCGGTGTATGGAATCACTCCGCTCTTGTCCAAAACCTCTTACCATTCAAGGGTGCCACAATCAAAACCGCCAGTTTCTGGAGTCCGGGTCCCGCCTTCGTACTTTAGCACTTTCACCTTTTCCCACCCGCGGTCCTTCGGTTCTCCCACGTGACCAGGTGCTCAGGCTTTCCCATTTTGGCCCTGTTCACCCAGCGATGCATCGAAAATCACCTTCTTTTCCCGATCCGGGGCTTCTAGGGGTTAATTTGACCTCCCGCACAGTCTCCATGGGCCTCGGTCAATGCGCTTTGACCGAGGTCCTCGTCGTTCCATGCTGGTTGCCATTGCCACTGGTTCAGGGTGTTTTTTATGTTGTTTTGGATTCCTTAAAGATTTGTTTCATCCCGATATAGTAAAGGTTCTTTGACAGTCGTTTATGGATCTGATTCGGATCATTGGTGTTCAAAGCTCATGCTTCTAGTTGTTGCTTGTTGGGGGTGGGGTGGTGTTCTTAGGGTCCCATGAACCCCTTTCTTGTGACAGGATCCAAACCTTTAGTCATAAAACGAATAGTTAGAAGGTTACCAAGTGAGTTTCTAGAACCTAATATACTCATAAGATCGGGAGAGGATTTTGGAAGGTGGTGGTCATCTGCAAAGGTGGTGTGGACTTTGTAGCTCTGGCATTTTATAACTGCTTACTGATAGGGGGTGATTTTTTGGTCTTGTGGCATAGTAAAGACAATTAGGATCCAGGTTTTGTGGTCTGGAGGGGAGGGGAAGATGTTTCAACAAAGAGGTCAAACGAGAAGAGGGATTGCTCTATGAGGGAAGGGGTTGATCAAGGAAGGTAAGTGGTGGGAGCAGAGGGCGAAGGGGTCTATGATGCAGAATTGGAGGAAGGGGTGGCTCATAATTAGGTTAACCACTCACCCAATCATGTCGTTCTCCCTACCTCTTTAGACACTGTCACATCCCAACAATACTTACCATGCACATAAAAAAAAAATTGGTTATCTTTATGCATATTCCGATTGTAAATATCAATTTACACACATTAAGGTATGACTAACCCCACGCATATCTAAAGGTATCTATTAATTTGAAGACCCATTATCGGTCATGGTGTACTTAACAATGTAATACATTTGATATGGTAAACATATTACCGAGGCAGAGTTCATTTATTAAACCAAACTTAACCCTTTTAATATTAATGCGACATAGGGATTGATGTTTACCAGCCCCTTACGCAGCCAACGGTCGCTTAACCTTGATGCATTTACTCTCCTGAACGGAGAATAAGGCAGCTGGTCCGCCTCGGGATTTTTCTCTATCAACTTGGATTACAGTATCTGAGAACAATGGAAGAGATAATAAATGGTGCAGTCCGGCCGTGGCCTCCTCGGGATCACTGATAGGATCTACGATGGATATTGCCAATCCTTAATCAGACGGCCAGGCCGATTGCCAGCTATATGGTTGCTTTTAGGGTTTTGCATTATATGTTTGCTCCATTTCATTTCCGCGGTTATTCATCATCCCACCTGTGGCTACACTCCTTCGGATCTTCGTCGCCAGCTTCAATGGTGGCACCCTGGTTCACTGTTGTGCCCCGGAGACTGTAACTATCTTTGGCGCTCCGTTCTGCACCGAGATATTGCAGGTATTCCTTTCTTGATACTCCAAAGTTTAAATAAGAAATTTGTACAGGTTTTATTGGACTCGCCTGCCACTGATTCTCGCTTATGCTGGTTGTTTGGTTGACAAGGGTTCAAGGGATTTCTCTGCGACCCAAGTTTATTTCCCGAGAACTGTTTCTCAGGTAAGCCTGCACCCTCTTAGCGTCAGATTCATATTTGTGGTTGATATTGAGTTGAAGTTGATTTCTCCCTTTTTCTTGTCAGGCGATTTTCACCATTCTCTGTTGGAAGTTGAATTCTTGTGGCTTATTTGCCTGAGGGCGCCGTCCTTAGCTTGAAGCCAGGGTACTGCCCTCATGGTGGCAACGGTGTTTACCATCCCTGAAACAGAGCTCATAGACTTATGCCCTAATTCGGAATGTATTATTTCCATGTTTAGTCTTCTGGATTATTGTTCTATTGTAAAATGGTTTAATCGACCATCCACTGTGGATGGCTTGGTTGATGCACCGTGAAACATTTGGCATGAATGAACCTCTGTTATAACACATTGAATAATCATGACTCTGTTTTTCAAGCGTATGTGGAATTTCTGGTTACTCTGCTTCTGAAGTAATAATACTGTAATTTTCTAGTTTACTCTTGTGACCCGAAGTTTCGGCATAGTTTGTTAACTTATTGTTGCATAAGGTTCAGCTCTGGAAAGTTATGTTATTTGATATGTCACTGTAACCCCTAGTTGGTCTATACATGATTAATATCTGTTTGTTATACAGAAATGAATATATATTATTTCGTCGTTTGTCTTTGTTTATGCATATAACGCACGGTTACGACCCTTGATGGTCTCGGCACTGGAATCTCTGGCTATGCCTTGATTGTCTTTACATTCATGGGTCTTCAACCGTGGTTATGGTCGCCTATAATGTTTCGGTTACAGAGTATAGGCATACTGTAGCATACCAATCTTTTCTTATTCCAGCAGTTAATTCGAATATTACATGGTTTACACATTTCTGGAATCTTTTCAAGTTTGTCACTATTCGTAGTCTCTTATTATATTGCTGTTACATTCGTATAATGTTATCCCTTACGAGGATTAGACAGTTTACAGGTTGCTAAGAGAGCATAGTCAATGCCATGGATACTCTGTCTTCTTTGTGGTACAGAGTACAATGATCTTTACTCCACCGTGTTTTGGTTGGTTGAACTACTGTGTACAGGCTATGCGCACACTGTTCCAGCATTCCTTGTCATTATATAGGTGTATGTGTATATCTGGACTGGAATACTCACTCGATGTCTTTTCCTATCTGTCATTATATCACTGTTATACATGTAATGAGTTTCTTCTGTTTTATAATT
Source organism: Pinus taeda (assembly GCA_000404065.3). Classification (NCBI taxonomy): domain Eukaryota; kingdom Viridiplantae; phylum Streptophyta; class Pinopsida; order Pinales; family Pinaceae; genus Pinus; species Pinus taeda. Next base: position 90,693 of record APFE030670548.1, on the reverse strand, counting down.
ATGTCTCCCTTATCGAATAAAATATGATTCATAAGTTTAGTTCTTGTATTCGATTCTTCCTTTTTTGTTTACAGAGACCCTGTCTCCGATTTGTGTCACCCTTATCCAATAAGGTAGGATTTATAAATTAGTTTTCTTGAATTCAGATCCTACAGAGACTCCACCGAGTCCGCGTAGTACTCTACTCAGATTCTAACGTCCGTGTAGGACTCTACCTCAGATTTTATTTAATGATTCAATGCGTTTCATATATATATATATATACATTTCATTGGTTTCTTATCATAGCATTTGTATATTGGTTTTCTTGAACAGATTAAGACTATTTATCATATTAATCTAGACCCTAACCTACAGTCCATATAATATCTTTTACAAACATGAATGTATCTCAGATCATAAAATGTTAACTGTACTGACCTTATAGTCTTCAGCACTGTTCCAGATTAAAGGAAAATACCTTGTTGCTTGTTCTCCTCCCAACCATGAGATTAGTCCACCAGACTAGATCTACCCCCAAGCTCTTTTGCCAGACCGTTGTCTTCAGCAAATATATTGCACCACTTGTGCCTGTGTTATCTGGTCCTTACCAGACTTAGCACCCTCTTTTCTTCTTTCATTGCCTTCTCTCCCGTTTGTTCCTTAACAACCCAGGTCCTTTTCCTTTTTCCCTTTTCTATGGGAATAGGAGAAACAGTTAGGGTTTTTCCCTGTTAACAACTGTTTCTTTTTATTTTTTTTATTTGTATTTATCATCTGGCAAGAAAAGAGAATAACTTCCTCATAGAAAGTTATTATGTGTAATTATTCAATTTGTATTCAACTTTTGAATTAATAATATTCAACTCATTTTTCACAAAAAGATAATAATCTCTGTTCCATAATTACTTACAATGGTAAAACAAAAGATTTATTCACATAAATTACCTGGTCATTACATCTTCTCCCCCTGAGATTGGACACCGTCTCGGTGTCTTTTAACCATGAGCAGAGCTGGATAAGTTCTTTTCATTAGCTCTTCATCCTCCCAAGTGGCTTCCTTAGGTCCATAATGTCGCCATTGTATCTTAACTTGGGTAATAACTCGTTTCCGTAGCTGCACTTCTCTCTGGTCGAGGATGTTCAGAGGTTCGACCAGAACCTCTCCTTCCGGTTCGACCTGCATTGCACAATTTCTAAAGTTAGTTTTCCTTTAGCACTAATTTCAACAGTCTTGCTGTAACAATAATTACTACCTGAATATCCTGCCATTGGATTACATGCTTAGGGTCATAGACATATTTCTTCAGTACCGAAACATGGAACACGTTTTGGACCCGAATGTGACTCGGCAAGGCAAGCTGGTATGCCACTGGTCCAATCCTAGCCAAGATTTGGAAGGGTCCACAGTATCGAGGTGCCAATTTGGCACACCCACTCCACAGTAAGGTACTTCTTTTAGCTTGAATTCTGATATAAACGTGGTCCCCAACTTGGTACTCCTTGAATCTTCTTTTTCGATCAGCAAAATTTTTCTGTCTGTCTTGAGCAGCCTTCAAATTTACGTGCCCTCTTTTCACCATGTCTTCCATTTCTTTAAGCATCTCAGGTCCCAAACTCAGTTTATCTTTGGGTCCTCCCCAGCTAGAGGGTGTACGACATTAATGACCATACATGACCTCAAATGGGCTCATTTGCGTAGAGGTGTGATACCCATTGTTATACGCGAATTCCACCAGATGTAGATATTCTTCCCACAGCGTGGGTTGTTGCATAACATATGCCCGTAGCATATCTTCCACCACTTGGTTTACTCGTTCTGTTTGTCCATCGGTCTGAGGATGGTATGCTGTGCTGAAATTTAATTGGGTTCCTAAATCAGCGAATAGTGTTCTCCAAAAGGCTGATGTGAACTTCACATCGCGATCGGAAATTATCATTTTTGGAAGCCCATGAAGCTTAAACACATTTTGCATAAAAACATGAGCAATCTGTGTAGCTTTATACGTGGATTGTACCGGTATAAAATGCGCAGCTTTACTTAGCTTGTCTACTACCACCATAATGGAATCGTTGTTCCTTTTTGTCTTAGGTAACCCTGTGATGAAATCCATGGAAATGATCTCCCATTTCCATTTCGGAATAGGTAATGGTTGTAACAATCCTACTGGATGCTGGTGTTCTACTTTAATCTGTTGGCATTCTAAACATCGTGCCAAGTACTCGGCAATGTTCTTCTTCATTCCTGGCCAAAAGTAATCTTTTCGGATGGCAGTAATCATTTTCTGGTATCCCGGGTGTCCCGCATAATGGCTGACATGGAATTCATCCATAATCAGATTTTTAATTTTGTCTTGGTTGGGTACATATAATCTTTGCTGGAAATATATCATTCCAACATCATCTAACTCATAATCTGGTTGGCCTGCCGAGTTGGCAGATTGCTGTAGTTGCAGTTTTAACTGCTGATATTCAGCATCTTGATCTGAGGCTTCCTTTACCATTTCCAAAATGGGACTCTTCCACCCACTAATGGAGATTTCATACAAGTGTTGTATTTTCCGACTTAAAGCATCCGCCACTCGGTTTTCTTTTCCTTGCAAATGTTTTATCTCAAAGTCAAAGCCGCTCAGGAAGTCCACCCACCGTGCTTGTCTAGCGTTTAAGGTGGGCTGGCTGAAATAGTTGGTTAAACTATGATGATCGGTGAGCAGCAAGAATTTCCTGCCCACAAGATAATGTCGCCACATTTTTAAGGCATGAATGACGACGGTCAATTCTAAATCATAAGCAGAGTATTTCTGTTCATGCTCCTTTAATTTCCGAGACTCGTACGCAATCACCTTGCCTTCTTGCATTAAAACTCCACCTACTCCTTCTTTGCTCGCATCCATACATACTACGTAATCCTTATCAGGATCAGCTATCCTCAAAATAGGTGCTATGGTGAGTAGGTGTTTCAATTGTTCAAAAATTTTTTGGCAGCTTGTGGTCCAATGAAATGCTTTTCCCTTTTTCTGCAATGAGGTAATGGGAAATGCTACTCTAGAAAAACCTTCTACAAACCTCCTATAATATCCAGCGAGTCCCATGAAAGATCGAACATCTGCCACATCTTTCGGTACAGGCCACTCCATTATGGCCTTTATCTTCTCCGGGTCCACAACGATCCCATCCTTGGTAATTACATGACCCAAGTATTGGATTTCTTCTTTAAAGAAGTCACACTTACTAAACTTTGTGTATAGTTGGTGTTCTCGAAGGGTCTATAACACCATTCTAAGATGTTCATGATGTTCTTCCATGGTGCGAGAATATATTAATATATCATCAATAAATATCAGTACAAATCTGTCCAAATAGTGATGAAAAATATTGTTCATTAAACACATGAACGTTGCGGGGGCGTTGGTAAGTCTGAACGGCAAGACCACAAATTCATAATGACCGTATCTTGTTCTAAAAGCTGTTTTAGCGATATCTTCTTCTTTAATTCGGATTTGATGGTAACCGGAACGCAGATCAATCTTAGAGAACACCGTCGCACCTTTCACTTGATCGAATAGTTGGTCGATCCGTGGTAAAGGATATTTATTCTTAATGGTCAACTTATTTAACTATTGGTAATCAATGCACATCCGGAGGGTTCCGTCCTTTTTCTTGACAAACAGCACTGGGGCTCCCCATGGGGACACACTAGGACGTATATAATTTTTGTCTAATAATTCTTGCAACTGCATTTTTAATTCTGTCAGTTCGGGTACACTCATTCTATAGGGTGCCCGTGACACTGGTGCTGCTCCTGGAACCAACTCAATGGTAAAATCTATGTTCCTTCTTGGTGGTAACCCAAGAATTTCTTCTAGGAACACATCTGTGAATTCTTGGATTATAGGGATATTTTCATAATAGCTATTTTATCCTTAGAATTTGCATAACCCACCTGGATGGCATAGACCTGGCACCCTTTTCGAATACATTTTACGAGTTGGTTTGCTGTTATTGGTCGAAATTGCACAGGTCGTTTAATTCCTTGCATTTCTTTTCTGTTTCCATGGTGATCTCTAAAGTAGATAATCTTGGTCTTACAATCAACTAATGACCAATGTTTTTCCAGCCAATCCATACCAATTTGAATATCATAGGAGCCAAGGGGAAGCACGTTTAAGTCAGCCGTTACCAGCTGTCTGGCTATGGTGAAGGAGCAGTCCTTAATTTTAGCTGTCACTTGTCTTTTGGCTCCCGTAGCTAATTGCACCAGCCATGGGTTTTTAAACTTAACAGATTGTAAATTACAACGTTCCACTACTTTTGGGTTTACATAATTTAGTGTAGCCCCAGGATCAATTAAAACAGATACAGTAAGGTCTGAGATATTACCTTCGAATTCGACCATGGTTGGTTGATATTCCGCCTGATGGTCTTCCAAAGCCGCATTAATCCTGGGTACACTGTGTCCTACCTCGCCGACTGTTGAGGCTTCATGAATTTAGGATAATTGTTCAGTCCCCTTTCGCTGTGGACAGTTTTTGATGTAATGGGGTCCCCCACAACCCCAACATTGCACCGGGGGTCTTATTGTCCCTTCATTGTCCAAGCGTGCATGATGTTCGCTGACTTTAGATTCATTGTTAGGCCTAAATTTGGATGTGGTTCTTGCTGGAATTCTGCTGTTTAGTCCTTTGCCATTTCCCTTACTTCCACTGCTGCAATTTCCTTTGTTGTTTCCTATTGACTTAAAGCTCTTTTTCTCATTCCATTTTCTGCCAGCTGCTTCCCCCTTTTGCTTGCTTTGTTGATAACAGATTATGGCCTTCCGAATTACCTCATCCATTGATTTTGGAGTGTCAAATTCAATCTTTTCTCGCATGTAGGGTGGTAAGCTGCTAACAAATCTCTGTACTTTTGCTTTTTCCTCCCTTATATATGGCACATAGCGAAGCAAGGAAGTAAAACGGGTGATGAACTCGTCCATAGTCTGCTGCCCCAAACGCAGATCATGGAACTCTCTTGCCTTTTCATCGTAGAAGCGTTCAGTTAAATACCTATCCTTAAAATATTTTTGAAAGTTATCCCAAGTAATAGTCTGTTCAGTAACTCCTTTTACAATTTTCACTTCCTCCCACCATAAGGTGGCCTTTCCCTGTAGCTGAAAAATAGCCAATCGTGCTTTAAGACTGTGGTCATATTCATAGAGCTGGAAATACTTATTCATATTGATTAGCCATGCTTCAACTGCTTCTTCTTGTTCCCCATCAAAATGTGGTGGTTTAATTTTGCGAAATTCCCCTTGTAGTTCCACCCTTTGTCTTTTCGAAGTTTGTTGTTCAATTACATTATCGGAACGTTCCTCCTGTTCCTCCGATCCTTCAGGGGGCATATGGTGGTTCTGTTCTTCCGACATCCTCTGTTGCTCCATGCTAGGATTAGCTGGTACTTGATTCTGTCGATCAGACAAACGCTTCAGAATTCTTTCTTGCTCCATCGTCAGTCTGGTATTGTCTTCCCGTAGCCTTGCCATCTCATTTTTAAGTTCTTGTACGGTTTCCAGAATGGCTTGATTTGTAACTCTGGCCTCTTCCCCAAGTTGAACCCACAATTCAGGATTATTTTCGGGGCCAGGTGCCCCCTGTCCCATCACAGGTCGTCGAGTTGTATTATTTTCTCTCCTCATGCTGCAAGTTCTCGAAACTCCTGATCCTGTACTTTATTCCAAACAAAATGAAAGGGTAATGATAAGGAAAGTTTATATATTTATTTAAAGATTTTTTTTTTTTTTTTATTCCTCTATATGTCAATCTATCCTTACCCAGAGGCCTCAGTTCTGTAACTGGGCTCTGATACCACATGTCACATCCCAACAATACTTACCATGCACATAAATTTTTTTTTTGGTTATCTTTATGCATATTCCGATTGTAAATATCAATTTACACACATTAAGGTATGACTAACCCCACGCATATCTAAAGGTATCTATTAATTTGAAGACCCATTATCGGTCATGGTGTACTTAACAATGTAATACATTTGATATGGTAAACATATTACCGAGGCGGAGTTCGTTTATTAAACCAAACTTAACCCTTTTAATATTAATGCGACGTAGGGATTGATGTTTACCAGCCCCCTACACAGCCAACGGTCGCTTAACCTTGATGCATTTACTCTCTTGAACGGAGAATAAGACAGCTGGTCCGCCTCGGGATTTTTCTCTATCAACTTGGATTGCAGTATCTGAGAACACTGGAAGAGATAATAAATGGTGCAGTCCGGCCGTGGCCTCCTCGGGATCACTGATAGGATCTACGGCGGATATTGCCAATCCTTAATCGGACGGCCAGGCCGATTGCCAGCTATATGGTTGCTTTTAGGGTTTTGCATTATATGTTTACTCTGTTTCATTTCCGCGGTTATTCATCATCCCACCTGTGGCTACACTCCTTCGGATCTTCGTCGCCGGCTTCAATGGTGGCACCCTGGTTCACTGTTGTGCCCCGGAGACTGTAACTATCTTTGGCGCTCCGTTTTGCACCGAGATATTGCAGGTATTACTTTCTTGATACTCCAAAGTTTAAATAAGAAATTTGTACAGGTTTTATTGGACTCGCCTGCCGCTGCTTCTCTCTTATGCTGGTTGTTTGGTTGACAGGGGTTCGAGGGATTTCTCTGCGACCCAAGTTTATTTCCCGAGAACTGTTTCTCAAGTAAGCCTGCACCGTCTTAGCGTCGGATTCATATTTGTGGTTGATATCGAGTTGAAGTTGATTTCTCCCTTTTTCCTGTCAGGCGATTTTCACCATTCTCTGTTGGAAGTTGAATTCTTGTGGCTTATTTGCCTGAGGGTGCCGTCCTTAGCTTGAAGCTAGGGTACTGCCCTCATGGTGGCAACGGTCTTTACCGTGACTGAAACAGAGCTCATAGACTTATGCCCTAATTCAGAATGTATTATTTCCATGTTTAGTCTTCTGGATTATTATTCTATTGTAAAATGGTTTAATCGACCATCCACTGTGGATGGCTTGGTTGATGCGCCGTGAAACATTTGGCATGAATGAACCTCTCTTTTGAATTGCTGTTATAACGCATTGAATAATCATGACTTTGTTTTTCAAGCGTATCTGGAATTTCTGGTTACTCTGCTTCTGAAGTAATAATACTGTAATTTTCCAGTTTACTCTTGTGACCCGAAGTTTCGGCATAGTTTGTTAACTTATTGTTGCATAAGGTTCAGCTCTGGAAAGTTATGTTATTTGATATGTCGCTATAACCCCTAGTTGGTCTATACATGATTAATATCTGTTTGTTATACAGAAATGAATATATATTATTTCGTCGTTTGTCTTTGTTTATGCATATAACGCACGGTTACGACCCTTGATGGTCTCGGCGCCGGAATATCTGGCTATGCCTTGACTATCTTTACATTCATGGGTCTTCAACCGTGGTTATGGTCGCCTATAATGTTTCGGTTACAGAGTATAGGCATACTGTAGCATACCAATCTTTTCTTATTTCAACAGTTAATTCGAATATTACATGGTTTACACATTTCTGGAATCTTTTCAAGTTTGTCACTATTCGTAGTCTCTTATTATATTGTTGTTACATTCGTATAATGTTATCCCTTACGAGGATTAGACAGTTTACAGGTTGCTAAGAAAGAATAGTCAATGCCATGGATACTCTGTCTTCTTTGTGGTACAGAGTACAATGATCTTTACTCCACCGTGTTTCGGTTGGTTGAACTACTGTGTGCAGGCTATGCGCACACTGTTCCAGCATTCCTTGTCATTATATAGGTGTATGTGTATATCTGGACTAGAATACTCACTCGATGTCTTTTCCTATTTGTCATTATATCACTGTTATACATGTAATGAGTTTAGTTCTTGTATTCGGTTCTTCCCTTTTTGTTTACAGAGACCCTGTCTCCGATTTGTGTCACCCTTATCCAATAAGGTAGGATTTATAAATTAGTTTTCTTGAATTCAGATCCTACAGAGACTCCACCGATTCCGTGTAGTACTCTACTCAGATTCTAATGTCCGTGCAGGACTCTACCTCAGATTTTATTTAATGATTTAATGCGTTTCATATATATATATATATATACATTTCATTGGTTTCTTATCATAGCATTTGTATATTGGTTTTCTTGAACAGATTAAGACTATTTATCATATTAATCTAGACCCTAACCTACAGTCCAGATAATATCTTTTACAAACATGAATGTATCTCAGATCATAAAATGATAATTGTACTGACCTGTACCACTACCTTATAGTCTTCAGCACTGTTCCAGATTAAAGGAAAATACCTTGTTGCTTGTTCTCCTCCCAACCATGAAATTAGTCCATCAGACTAGATCTCCCCCCAAGCTCTTTTGCCAGACCGTTGTCTTCAGCAAAGATATTGCACCACTTGTGCCTGTGCTATCTGGTCCTTACCAGACTTAGCACCCTCTTTTCTTCTTTCATTGACTTCTCTCCCGTTTGTTCCTTAACAACCCGGGCCCTTTTCCTTTTTCCCTTTTCTATGGGAATAGGAGAAACAGTTAGGGTTTTTCCCTGTTAACAACTGTTTCTTTTTATTTCTTTTTTATATTTATTTTTATTTATCATCTGGCAAGAAAAGAGAATAACTTCCTCATAGAAAGTTATTATGTGTAATTATTCAATTTGTATTAAACTTTTGAATTAATAATATTCAACTCATTTTTCACAAAAAGATAATAATCTATGTTCCATAATTACTTACAATGGTAAAACAGAAGATTTATTCACATAAATTACCCGGTCATTACAGACACCCTATAAATTCAGCTGAGGCAAGTCACAACTCTTCTGGAACAACTAAGCCAAAATAGGCATAATGACTGCAAAGAAAGGATAAACTTCATGAATGACTTGCAACATCATCAATGTAACATGCATGATTGACTTGCATCACTCTATTGAGGACAAAGACGATTATTTGTATGATTGGAGAAGTTGGAGGGACGACTGACACATGTTGAATTTCATGTGCATGGAGATATTAGACATCCTGATTTGCCGGACATTGGTTCAGGTCATTATCCTATTCCATGATGTGTGTTGGATAGGTTAGTATCTTGGGAGTCTTTTGGGCATTTTGGTCTTTCAGGTTCTTAGTGTTGAAAATATTTTGGCATTTTGTAATCAATTGTGTGGTAGTTCTTCTGGCCAATAAAGACGATTGTAGTGAGGTTGGAAGAATAAAGAATTTTGACAAACTTTTTGTAATCTTTTGAGGAATTAATAGAAACTTTTGACCGACAATTTTTTTTTTTTGAAAACTATCCATAAGCAATACGAAAATCTAGTATTTAATATCTTGAAATGCACATTATCTTATCTCCTCCCTTTCGTTGTCTACTTTCCAAAATTACAAGGATTCAAATTAATTGAACCATGGAAACGTGAGTGCTTAATAGTTAATTTAGTGATGCCAAAGTATGAGAGCTAGTTAATTGGGACTTCACCTTAATTTAGTAAGAGAATTAGTTCGAGTAAGTTGTCCTTTGTTGGTAAAATTTAGAGTCTTTTGATATGTATTCCTTTAAATTAGAAAATATTAAGGAATGTGATTATTCTATTTTCTTAAGATTTAAATTTGTCAGAGGAATTTTTTATGAATAATTTAAATAGGTTTAATAATTAAGAGTATGTGTTTTCTCTTGAAAAATATAAATTTAAATTCAAAGGGAGTAGAGTATGTACACCTTCATAAATTTTAATTGTCCCAAAAGCCACTTTAGAGTTCATTATGGGAAAAATATTACCCCTTAACATTACATTAAAAGGAACAAAATAATATCTACATTAAAAGCATTAAAAAATGTTAATATCAAAGAAAAATATTTCAATATTGAACATAAAAGTTAACCAAAGAAAAAATCTGATGTAGGCCATAAATAAAATACTTCAATGTGCACCATAAATAACATAATTACGTTGATAAGTGCGCTTATTTTGAAATAGGTAGGAGATGTGAAATTCCTTCCATGCTGAACATATAGTTAACATGTGATATTTAAAAAACAAATATTAATAACAAAAACATAATATTCATTTTTCAACTATAAATACAATATTTTAATTTCCATATTAACATTTTATACCATTCGATAATTTTCATTTAGGGTTTTTTCGACATACCCCTCCATGACCAACTTTGCAATAGTGGTATTTTCCCCTCCTTTAGTTCGATTTTTTTGGGAGTTTGTAAAAATTATGGATCTATTGGTATTCCCTTTCAATATCCTCTTCTTCAATATCCTTTTCATAGAGCAACTAGGAAAAGTGGGGTTTCTAGTCTCTCAAAGAAATCCCCATTGGGTGCATATTTGTAAGATAGAAATATAGGGCATTTCTTGCTAAAAGCGATGCAAGATCCAAAATATAAGGTTGAACCTAACAATATCAAAGAATATATTCAATATATGCAGGATCATATTGTGATCTACAAATTCATTGGATTATGACCCTTTGAAAAGTCTTTGATTGGGTGGATCCAAAATAAATTAAACCTCCAGGGTGAAATATAACTAGATCTAGGGGAAAAGGATTATTCGCAGTCATTTTCTCTAGCTTGGAAGACATATTGAGTGTTTTTGAAGGAGGGTCGTATTTTTTTAATAATGTAGGGATCTTCATGTGATTTTGAAAGTAGTAGTATAATCCAAAGAAGACTTCTTTGTAGCCTCGACATTGGTTCAACTCTTTCCTCTTCCAAAGGGATATTGGGAGGAGGAAACCCTTGAAGGCATAGGCAATTCCATTGGCACCTTCATTAAGGTATAGGAGGATACTAAGAGAGGGTGATATACATCATATGCTCAAATATTTGTTTATATGAATATCTCCCAAGCTCTTCCAGCTTTAATAGATATTTATTATGAAGATATTCCTTGGAAGTAACCTATAGATTATGAACATGTCTCCTTTAGATGTAAACATTATCATGAATATGAGAATTTTATTAGGGATTGTCCAATGAATTCAAAGGAATCACCTGAATAACATCCCTCCCAAAACGAGTAATATGATTTTGGAAAAGTCTCTCAAAGAAGAAGAAATTTGAGTCCTTAGAATGCCTAAAATCTTGACCCGATCCCTCGATCTAGAAATAGGTTTGAGTCTCTCTCCTCTCCAAAGGAGTCTTTGGAGCAAGATAATATTCAATCAAGCTTGAAACCAGTAGAAGGAAAAACATGTAATCCATTACTAAATCCACAAGAGCTCATGCAAAAGTTTCTAGAAAAGTACCAACGAAATCCATTACTTCAGGAAATTGTTCACTCCTTGTCAGAAGGCACTAAAGTGCACACCGTACCAAAAGATATTGGTCTAGATGATCCACTACTGACTTCCCTTGCAGAAGAATGGCATGGAAAAAATATGAAGGACATGCTAGTTCATCACACTAGGATTATTTATAAGGTCTATATTTGGTGCAAATGAAGGATTTCAAGGTGGTATCCAAGAAAGAAAAGGAAGCCAAAGGACGACTCGACAAGAGTAATAAGGCATTGATCTAAGTAGATGATGGACAATTTGTCAACTCAGGGAAAATCAAGCCAATGCCAGAGACATTTCCTCCCTTGAATTCGTGAATTTTCAAGGAGTTATATATTTAGTAATGATTATCATGGTTAGTTTATGATTGTGTGTTATTTGTAGGTAGCTTGCTAGTCTCAACCAATTTTGACAAAAATTTCCTAAATTTTGGTCGTCTTTTGGAAATCAAGGCTATATGTAACATTTTCTAATTAATAACAAAATCCACTAGCTTAAAAAAAAGAAAAAAAGAAAAACATAATTTTATATCAATTATATATAAAGAAACAAATAAATTGAAAGTATTCCCTCTCCCTTTTCATGATGGTTTTGACATCTCATATATTAAATTTAATATCTTGAAATTTAAATTATTCTCTCTTCCTTTTTCATTTTTTACTTTTCAAAGAAAGAGGAATTCAAATTAAGTACTCCAAGAAAAATGGTCATTTTCTTAATTTAGTGAAAGGGATTCAAATTAAGTATTCCAAGGAAAATGGTAATTTTCTTAATTTAGTGATAGGGATTCAAATTAAGTTATCTAATAACAACTTACATTTCTTTGATCTCCCGATCCCAATATGTGGGAGAGTTAGATAACCTACAATTTTACTTAAATTTAGTAAGATAATTAGTTGAAGTTAGTGTTTTTATAGTTGTAAATCTCAAGTATTTTAATCATATATATATTTTTAAAATTATTAATAAGAAAAGGTGAAAAGATTAATTTATTTTTAAACTTTAGATGTATTTTAAAAATATTTCAAAAAAAACATGAGTAGTATTAGAGAAAATTATTATCTAACGATTCATTTTGATTCAAGTAGAAGCTTTAGTTAGAATTTCAAAGGAAAAAAAGGCCAACAACTTACCTATTTCTATGCATTTGGGTCAAATTGCTTTTATGAATTACTTTTTCTCCTAGAGATAGAGCATCACCTAATGTTTTTTGTTTTTTGTTTTTCCATAAAAGAAAAATACCAACATGCTTTTATATTAATAAAAACTATTTACATACGAAAAATATTCAAAATTAACCATTTCTAGTGTCTTGATTGTAACAAAAAGGAGATAGCATAATCCATATTTTAAAATCTATCCATGAAGAAGTCTAACAAAAATACCGTATGATAAAACCTACATATCAAAAGTTTAGAATTTAACTAAATATGGAAACCTGTATATCAACATCACTTAAGTGGTACTCAAGTAAACATGAATTTTCCAATCATTTGAAGTTTTCCATTACTGTAAGTGGAGAATTTGATCTCCCCTAATTGATATTTGTGTGCCATCTTTGAGAGAGCATCAACAATACCATTATATTACCTATATATATGAGAAAAATTCACCTCACTAAAATGACCAATCAACATCCTAATTCTATTCATCCGGTTAAAGAGTATTGGAGGATCGCAATAAGGGTTTTCATTTGCCCAATATATAGAAACTTTTGAATCCTCAATGGCATCCAATGTTTCAATGGATAACCATTTTGCACAATATAAAATTCTTCAAAGAGCAGTGATCTTAGCCCGAGCGTTTGTACTTTAACCGTTGTTCCAACAAAAATGATAAAAATTACCTAGATTTATGACAATGTTTGCCCCACTGCCACATATGTTGTGATTTGTAGCCCCATTAAAAAAAAAAATCAACATGATATTTACTCCATTTATTCACTTGTTGAATCACTGTCAATGATCTCTTATGTGCCACATGCCTAATCTCATTAAAATATGCACATATTTTTATGCAATTTTGTTAACGCCCAATGGAATATTTTAAAAAAATATATAAGGGCATAAGGTTTTAGGGATTGTTTTGATTTTGAGGTTATGGATATTGGGGTTCAATCATGACTAAGTTTTAATGACTATGGCTTGAAATTTTTAAGATTTAATTGTTATTTATTGTAGAATGAGTGGAGATTTTACATCAAACTCACATTGAGATGAGTTGGTTGAGGATGGGATACATCATCACATTATACTCCAATATATTCTCAATGAATCCAATACATCCTTAATGAGCCAAAATATTCTCTAATTCATAGCTATTTGAATATCGTGGTGGTTTGTGGTTATTAAGGTAAATTATAATTAATTTTATTATATCTCTTGATAACGATTTTGTACTAGCTTATTTTTTATTACAAAAGATGTTAATTGTCTTTTAATAAAATTTTAAGAAAAATAAGAATAAGTTCTAGATTCAAAGGATGATGAAGGAACAACTTCTTTGTCCTTTAACAATGGTTGACATGGTTTGACTCTTATATTTAAGATTGACAAATGATCTATTAAATTTTCTCAACTATGATGAACATATTCTACATCAAGATAATTCCAACATAAAATTAAATAGTTTTAAATTGAAAGCCACTGAAAATTTTACTCTAAAATTAATGCTAAAATGTCTAAATGCACAGTGTATAAAATATGTAATGGGACTCAATAGATCACTATGAAAACCTATTTTTAAATTTCATTACATCTAAAAATGACAATATGCTATGTGAAACCAATCAACTACTCATTAAACATTTTTTTTATTTGCATATCCACACCCAAATATTTCTCTTATAGCAGCACTATGAAGGGTGTGATTAGGTTTTACAGAGATATATCTTAATACTTACATCTTAATATCTCCATGAGTGATGATAGTGTGTTCCAAGAGAGGAATTCAAATTCCATCGTGATTTATGCCCTACCTTAAAGGCTAAAGTCATAAATAGAAAATATGTTTTAATTAGAACTAAAATAATTTATCTAAACAAATAAAGGCACCTTATCTCCAAAATTGAAGACTAGTGATAAATTTATATTGATCTATCCTATGTATAGTTGGCACATTCATACATATATGCACCCCTATGTTTGAAAGTTAGATATAATGATGCACCAATTATTCTTTATTATAGTACATCAAGTATAGACCACCTTGCTCCATGAAAATCAAAGTGATTTGGATGTTATGAGTGTATTATGATGTTTTAACAAAAAGTTCCCAAATTTTCCACATGTGCTCCACCATTGAAAAAAACTACTGCAGGTACACTCACTAGCACTCCTTTTTATTGAGAAAATATTTCTCCAACAATCCAAGCATCTCCTTGAATACTTGGAACTTCCCCTGGCCTATGTATTTGGCTAAGATATCTACAACTTGATGATCATACTTTTAAATCTATCGTGGAATCATATTTGGACCCTGTTTCTAGGAAAGTGTTACTTGATGTCAACATTCTTGGAGTGGTCATTGAAATATTGGATTATTAGATATATTGATACAACTTTTATTATTACAATAGATCACAATATGATCCAACATCTCATCTATCAACTTTGCAATTGTGAAAGATGGTTTTGCAATTAGCCATGCTCATCTCTATGTACTCAACCTTTATTGAACTCATTGTTACTAAGCCTTGATTCTTAATGAACCAATAAATCATCGCTAAACTTATATTAAACTCATGGAGGTAAATAATTATTACTGTTTTCTTAAGTGTGAGAATTTAGTCCATTTGATAAAGATCATGTACTACCTAATTTTTTATTGTAAGTGTTCCTTTGTTGTGTTTTTACAGCATCCTCTTCGAAGAATGAAAATAGATCAAAGTCTTCATCCTCCACAAAAATTGATTTTATTTGATATATTTAAGATTCACAAATATCCCTTGAGTTGTGACAAACAACATGCTTACAATGTGAAAAGAGACTATTGCATATAAATTATTGTGAAGTATAGAAACTTTTTCCTTTATCTTATTTATTATGTATGAAATAATTGATTGGTAAAAAATGAACATATTTTTGAATCGTTACGAAATAAAAATGTGGACCTATAATATAAAATTGTGCTAACACTATAAAAGTGGGACATGCTAGAAATGCCATGGACACAGCCTAACTCAAACTCGATAAATCATAATGTTTAAATGAACAAAATAAGAACTCTATGTGTTACATCAATGAATATTTTCCTCTTTTTCCCTCTTAGGCATGATTATTCCCTGCATGTCTTTCAAACCTTGTCGCTTTTTCCAATGTTCCCAATTTTTTTTGTTGGATCTTCCCATTTCTCAAATTCCATTAGAACTCATGGCTCTCTCTCTTTTGTAAGGAAAATCCTCTTGAAGATTTTCACACTTGTCTTGTGTGTCTAGTCTACTCCTACACTCATTCTTATACTAAGTGTTTTTCTCTTGAAAATTTCATACCATTTATCTCTACATCTTCCTCTGGTTTCTACTTGATGTCCACTATATAATTTTATTTAGCATCCCCTTTGTTGCAGCTACTCAAACTCACAACATTAAGCAATTACATGAATTATTAGGGCCTTCTCTCTAAAATTGGTTGGCATATTGGTGGTCAAAGTGTCATTCAAAAGAAAAAGTTGTGGATTAAAGTGGTATCCTTGTAGTTAGTGGCCAATTTCTTAGATTAACCATTCAAAAATATAAATTGGTTGAGTATTGGAATTTTGGTAGAGATGAAGAATTTGTGTGTGAAAAAGTACCAAGCCTTTGATATTTAATGAAGTTGAAGTCCATTCGCACTACAAAAGAAATCATGATCTTCTTCACTCAGATCACCAAGGTCAACACCCTCTAGAATTGGACTCCCAAATCATACACTAATTGTAGAGGACCCATTCTCTTCAAAAGTCAATAACACTTTCACATTGAGAGAAATAAGATTGACCCTTGGAAGGAGGCTGGAAAGATGAAATATAGCCTAAATTTTGAGGAAAGCTAACATATTTACATGACCACTTTTTTTAAAGGAGTGACATTTTGAAGCAATTCCAAAGGAAGGTGCACTTGATGAATCCTTCTTTGGCATTGCTCGTGACTCTAATAAAATTCTTGGCTAAGAACAACATGCTATGCCAACTTCAATTCTGAGGGAAACCTGACTTTCTTATTGTGAACTATAATCATGTATTGGGTGTTTCTTGAAGCAGACACATTATTTTCAAATTTTAAGCTTTCGCTCAAAGCTTCTGCATCCTTCATTGATGAGCCCAAGGGCATTGAAATGCTCTAAAAAAATAAGGAATTTTTCATCAAAATGATTTTATAAATCCTTTATTATGCTATCTTGATATATTTTATAACCTATAGGGACATTAAAATATTATAGGATTACATTGGGCAGTTCCCTTGCATATTTTGTGAATTCTTTTTGCTTAAATGGGCGAGGGTTGATGCAATTGAAACATTCTTTGTGTTCCCACTTAGACAAGAAAAGAGATTATTTGTCACTCAACATAATATTGGTTGCACCATTTGGATCAAATGTCACTTTTCCCACCTGAACAACTACTTTAATATCTAAGACAAACCCATCTAGCATTTCATAGAAAGTTGAAATTTGATGATATCAATTCATTGTGGGGACTCTTCAATTGTAGCTTGTTTACATTTTTTATTCAATTGTACGAATACTTTTTTGTAAGAGTACATTGGTACAATTGCATTAGTAAAAGTTGGCATATGTGTGTGTGTATGTTATAAATAGATGTTGTTTGTTCAATTAGTGAGTAAATGTAGGCAGAGAAGTAATAGGTGCCTTGACAGAAGAGGCACCTTTCCTTTTGATCAAAATGATTTGTGTAATGGTATTATATTTTAATATCCTATATGTCTATGTGAAAACACAAACATCATAGTTCTTCTTGAAGCAATCATGTTAGATGGAAACTAGCTTGTAGAACACCAATCAATTTAGAGCACCATTCATAGCCATCCAATCAAATAATTGAAGAATCAAAAGATTCAAAGCATTGATGACACATTCAAAATCAATAATAATGGTAATTTATATATGATATCGTTCTATAAATTTACTTTACACTTTTGAAAGTGAGTTGTGTTGCATTGTAAACATGTGCATTTTTAGTAGTACTCAACACTTTTCATTTGCTAAGCTTGAATTGTTGAAAAATGGCTTGAATTGATGAATGATTAGAGGTGATGAATATTATGATACCATCTACTATTGATGATATTGTCAAAATCCACAAAGCCACTCTTGTTGATGTTCAAATTTGTTTAGAATATTTGTAGGACAAATTCAAGTTTTTCCATCTTGAATAACAATTCTAACAAGATAAACTACAAAAAAAGAAACATCATTTTGAACTATTTCTTGTCTAGAAAAATTATATTTTCGAGTTTGAGAAAGATTCTTATCAACAACCATCACATGATTCCACCTTAGAAGTAAATTCTAATGAATACAAATAATTTCTACCTACATTTTCCAAGCACATCATCAGATCTTAGGAAGAAATCATCATCAACAAGCACAAAACCAATCTTGGATATGAAAATGAAGTGACCTTTTACATTCCAGATTATTCCAAACCAATAAAGTTCTAGAGTGTTGTGTTCCTTCAAGGAAACTCATATTTTGTTGCTCCACTTCCACACCACATCTCGAAATGCCAACACTGTCATCGAGTTGGCCACATGAAAGATTAGTGTTTTGATATGCATCCTTGTGACCACTGTGGAAAATATAATCATCATTTAAACAGATGCTCCAAGCATAAGAACCCACAAGGGGCTTCACTTGGGGAGCAATACCATACCACATGCATTCATATTGGGGGATATATATTGAGGAAAAGATGATATAATATATTGAGTAGATAATAGGGGGTAAAGGGTTTTTATATTGACAACTATAAAAAATGGAGCTCAAAGTTAATCAAGAAATATATAGAGGTATAAAAAATGTTAATGAAAAAATGGATACCTACAATATCTAGTGAAAGTAGCGAATTTTAAAATTGGGAAGGTGTATTGGGTTTGTATTTGTAGGGGTTAAATAATGTGAATTTTAGAGGTATTTTATAATATGTAGTCAAGCTAAGGGTATTATTCAGTATGCCACAAACATGTGTGCTATGTTAGAGGTTCATTGAGTGAAGCTCCCCCCCATGTAAGAACCCTACAAGATTAAATATTCTCCTTGGATATATTGTTTCTTGGAATTGTTCATCACTAACTATGAAGATATATTTTTCATACCATATCATCCATTATTAAATATTAACACATCTTGCAGTGGAGATATTTTCATATTCTCACCTTATTATCCAATAGTGGGAAATTGATGGTTAGGCTTCAAGTTTTGAAGTCTTAGCAATCAAGAAAAAACAACTAGGCCTAAACCATATACAAAATTAGAGCCAACAATTAGAACCTTGAGATATCATTAGCCAAAGCTAGAGTCAAAGTTGTAGTTGGAACCATGTTCCATGAGCATATTTTGGGTTGTAGTCATCCTTAAACCACCACTTAGTAGAATAATTACAACTTTTGTTAGAAAATAGTTTGTGGTCATCTTTAAATCACCATCTCCACCATTTCATTAGTTTGTGGTCATCTTTAAAACACCATCATAGTGCAACTCTATTTTGTAGAAGACATCAACTTCCAACTAAATTAGGAATTGTTCCATGAACTATTTCGAGCCAAGTTCCATAGTTAATGGTTAGCCTTAAAACACCATTTACTTGAAGACCTTGAATTTTGTTACCCATTTGGTTTGTGGCCTTCCTTAAAACTCCATATTTATAGAGCACATTTATTCATGGATTGTTATCCACTTCCATATTTCAACTCTCTTTTTGGACTCACATACAACACTTTAGAATATTGAGAGAAGGGTGGGGGGGAGGCATTGGGAACCTTATCCTTATGTATTATGGTAAATGTGTTATTATCTTGAGAAATAATGTGAAGAGTAATCGAGAGTCCAAGAGACCTCTTGGAATATCAATCCAAAGGTCACTAAATATGTATTTATATTCCTATGATTTTAATGATAATGTATTGCATACTTATTTCTTTGATATCATGTGTATAACATGATACTCCAATAGTTGTGCTTTCTTTTAATCTCCACCATCCAATAATTTAGTTTTTCAACTATTAATTTTGCATACTCCAGAGCCCATTTACCACATAGTAAAAATAAAATTATGCATTAGATATGTATGTAAGATGCCTAATTGGTGGATGATAGATGTTTGCACGATTGATTGGCATTGATCCAATTGGCATTCAACTTCCACTATTGATGCGTATGTGATAGTAGTTATTATATTAAAAAAAGATGCATGCAAAGTTGGTAAGATTGTGAATACATATGGGACTAGAAATCAACACTTGAAGAATGATTGTTATCGACTCTAACCTTGTTAATTAAATCGACACATAATAATCAAATTTGAGACAACATGGGTTGGCTAAAACAATCAAATATGTGATAGAAGGCATGGTTTGAAACTTAGAGTTAAGTGAATCTCTAGAATTCAGTGTGCATAATTTTGTTATTCTTTTGCATTTTTCAATTTTACATTTTGCAATTATATTATATGAGTTGTAATAAAGGGTAATAATATGGGATAGGATTTAGGCCAAACTAATATCTTATTAAGGGTGTTTTTTCAAATAACTATGGAAATCAAATTGACTAATGATAAAAATGTAAAAACTCAAGATACAAAAAGTTGTACTTATCCATTTTGAATTTCTATCGAAGTGTTATCACTCATAAATTTCTCAACGTTAAGGAAAGAAATCACTAAGGTAACCACAAACCTACTTTGGAGATTAGGATCTAACCTTCCTAATTCTCAGAGAGGGCTCTCTCTTTATGATTTAACTTTTTTTTATTTATGTGATTTTAGGCTAGTTATGATTGTAATTGGGTTTTGATTTGAATTTGGGTGGTGGGATCACTCACTTAGATGAACAGAGGGTTTTCTTTTACCATTGGGCTATGGGGTCAAATGCTAGACAAACAAGACTGGATTAAGTTCTAAAAACAGTGTCTACAGGGCAAGATAGAGTAGTTACTATAGATCTTAAAGGCTTGATGGTGAAATGGCTTCCAATTGGATCTAGGGAGCAACTAAGGGTTCCCTATGCCAGATTATGAAGAGAAATGAAAGAGGTCAGCTGAGATGGGAGAGCAATTAAGACTTCTCAAATCTGGATATCAAAGGAAAACATATAAATGATTAGCTGTGCAAAACAAAGTGTACTTAAATAAATTCTGAGTTAAATTTCCAGTTAACTCATTCAAATTCAAATAACACTTCAGTTTATGAAACACATAAGAAAGTAACAAAATCAAACAAAGAAGATACTTCACTGCAATAGCTCATGCCATGAATCCTGCAGTGCAATCTTTTTATTACTTGCTCCAGTCTATTGACTTGAAAATTGGTACAATAAACCTTAGGTTTAAGATCAAAATAACTCTACAAATGTATAGCCATCCACACTTAATACTTCGAATTATGAAGTATTTATACAAAAAGAATTTACAAAATATCCCAAATTGTCTTGGGAATTAATCTAGGAGAAGGAAATATCTTCATGCAAGAAGATAGAGACAGATATTGAATTGTTATTTCCTGTCCCTGTTATTTAGGTTCTGATGTCTTTTAATCTTTGATCTTTTCCCTGTTATTTAGGTTCTGATTTGTTGTTTGGTCTTCACGCTGGATGTTATATTTACTTTGACCTTTTATCTTATACACTTTCCACTGCATTTCTTTATCTGCCTCCTCTGTTTAGTCTTTTACCATGAAGGCTCCATCACCTGCTTTTACTTTTACTCGTCACAGTAAATCACATCATCCGGTATCTTTTATTCTTATCCTACTTTTATGTCTTTAGTAAAAGTGAATTTTACTAAAGACCTGTTTGACTTCATGTAAAAATGTGAATATGTTGTTGTTGATTTATCTCTGTTTTAACAATTACTGCCTTTGTGTAAACGATTTCTTTCTACTTTGCTGCCTGGAATCTTTTGTTAAGGAAAATCATTTGAATTCATTTCTTTGTGAGTTCTTGGAGTAAACAGGTTTAACTTAGTATTAAGTTGTTTATCCAAATTCTCCTTCTGCTAATAACCTACAAAACCAAACATTTCATTAATAAAATCGAGGTCTGCGAAGAGGTGATCGAAGGCTGTACTGAATTGGGAAGCACTGTGGGACGAGTTCTGGCAGCAGAGGTTCAATTCTGTTGGCAATGGCTCTTTGGTTTCATTTCAAAATTTTGCAGAAATGACTTATATACAGAGTTTTGAAATAATATTGACTTTTCGCATAGTGCCAGATTTTAACACAGTATCTCGAGGTTTTGGCATTGTTTTAACACATAGTGCAGAGTGGGAAAGTGGCATGATCGTTTAACATCGCGCGGAGTCGATAGATAAACTGTTTATCGCATGGGCCATTAGTGGTTTGGTGTTTTAACAGGGCACGTAATTGAATTCAAACGGAGAACGGTTTTATATGATGCGGGGAGTGGTAAGCTGTTTTTATCGCACAGCTTTTGGCTGCTAGGCAGTACTTCTCAAACAGACGGGATGTACCTCAGGGACTTACACGTAGAAGGACAAAACTGCCCATTTCGCGAGCTTCTGAGGTGATAAGGGTCAGATAGTGAGGGACGTGAAAAGCATTGGATCTAGGTAGGGGAAGATATGACAGTTATTGCGTGATGAATATGGTGGGGTGTTAACCTTGACATGGGGTTGGGTACAGAAGAGTAGTTCAATATAATGGAGGTGGGTTTAGGATATATATTAATATAGTTTAACATATGTGGGTTTGTAGTATATGGGTTTGGGATTAATATATATGTGGGAATTATTTTAATACAAGATACAAGTATAAGGGGAATTAAATAGTTAGAGTTAAATGTTAATATTAGTATATGAGCGGGATTGTAAAAAATACACTAAATTTCTAATGCAAAATTAATATCGGGAATGGTATTTTCACAGTGGAGCCCGACATAAAATTTAAGCATTTATATTTAGGATATGTGTATTTTGGGGGTATTAATGAATGAAGTGGAAATTAGTAAAGGGACCCTTTTTTAAACTTTTCCAAGGATAAATGTTATTTCAAACTTAGTAAAAGAAGGGGTTTTTATTATAAGAAACGGGTTAATAAGTGTGGGACCATAGGTTATATGGCGGGGTTTTCTTTAACTGCACCAAGGGTTGGTGGGTTAAAAATGGTTGTCGAGAAATACAAAGTGGGGGGATGCTAATTAGATAATACGAGGGTATAACAACTTAGGATAAGGGAGTTTTTGTTGGTTTTGAATGAGAAAAGGGAAATTAATAAGGGGGAAAAGTAATATTTGTAATGGGGAATGGGTTTCACACTAGGGAAAGGGGTTTTTTGGGAAGGAGAATGATTTTTTGAAGGGTAATATATAGGGGAATATGTGAAACCAAGGGGTAAAAGGTGAAAATGATGGGGAAGGGTTTTTATTAGTAATGAAGGGATAATGGGGGAATTAGTAAATAAGTATGTGGGGGTGTATTGAAATGAGGGGAAATTAGTAAACAAAATTGATGAATGTCCTTTCTTTCTCACACTTCCTCCTGCACACTAAAACATGGGATTAAGCATGATAATTTGCTTATGATTTAACAACCTTGAACATTTGCAACCTTTCTTCTACCTACCCTTTACTTATCCTAACATTTTTTCTTCATTTTATTGGGTGCATTTAGGTTAGAATACCCTTTCTTTCCATTTCTTTTGACAAGTGAACTATCTAATTCTAACCTTATAACTTCCAATGGCTCGGATTAAGCTTATGAGCACATTTTTATTTCTCTACCTAACTACTGATCTGCCATGGTTAAACAATTTGGCTAGATATTTATTCTCTATCTATAAACATGAAATTTAAATCATGAATTAGTAAAGATGAAGCTATTTGACTATCATGGGCTGTGGCATTTATGACAAGTTGCACACAACCATTATTTTACACATAAAAGTAAAATCAACGGTACTTGAATTTGCACACTTTCATGATCTGTTATTGTTTGGGGTTCATATTTTTCACTTTTGTTTTTCTTTTTATCCTTTGATTATTCTTTTAGGACACACCATCTTTACATTTTTTAATTTTTTAATATGGAAAACATTTTGTAGAAAGAAAAAGTACATACAATATTACAAGACTAATCATAGCCAATTCAAAATTATGAATCCTATTATTATAGGACCCTAACAATGGCTCCACTTGGGGATGACATCTCCTTGTGAGATGTCAAGAACACCGTCGACTAGTGGTCTGATCCATTGGGCCTATCCCAAGCTTGTACATGCTTTGCTATATACTCTTTGTGATTGAAAATCTTGAACTAAAATCTTAATCTTTTCTGCAAACTGAAATCTAACACCTGTTGCACTGAAATCTGATTTGAAATAAACTTGCTGCTGAAAAACTGAATTTAATCAAACTAAAATGCTACCTACTTACTCTAATTAGTTGTCCAACTATTGGTTAGTTAAAATCAAAAAGCCAATGCAATCATTCAATCATCATATACATTGGTGGATTTTGCTGCTTGTGCTTGTTTGTGATTAAAACTGAAGTTCTACGACCCAATATAACCTTTTCAACAAATGAGAAGATAAGGAAATACTTGATTTCCTTTGTTGACTCTAAAAACTGCTCCAAAGGATCTTCCAACATATATACACTATTATTCAATTGACTTAAGCAACTGTACAATTGTTTTGGATGGCCTTCGTGCCATGAAACTGAAATTTCATTTTTATCTTTATCCCCCTGCAAATTTTCAAACAAGTTTTGTGATGATATTTCTACTGATTGAAATGTCTGACTGATGAAACCTTTATCATCTTGATCCTAAATATCATAGTTAGTTAATGAAGAAAAATTATGATTGCATTCATTATCCAACATATCAACTATTGGATCATAAAAAACTTGGAAGGATTGCTGCAACTTTTTGCATATAGGTTTGAATGGAACTTCATAGATTTCTACAAGCTGCTCATCCTTTTCTTTAGATATTTTATACTACATTTCCTTTAAAGATTGAAATGATACAAAACATAGTGGTATAGAACTTTCCTATGTCATTTGATCAGGGGTTTCAATGAAATTTTATAACTGTAATTGTGAAACTGAAGCATCCCGATTAAGATTTTCATTGTCTTCTTTGTTGTCAATATCAATACCTAAAGACTGCTGATTTTTTATTGCTGTAAAGTTTTCTTTGATGAACTGAAATGAAGCTAAACAAAGAGGCAAAGAAACTTCACTTATTTCCAAATTTTCTGTACTTCCTTTCTCATTCTCATATCTGATATGTATAGGATGATCACTATATTTAATTTGCTGAAATTGAATTTCCTCATCCTCCAAACTAGTTTTTGATTGCTCTGTAAAGCTAGCTTGAGTTCGAAGAACATAATTATCATCATCTTGATCATACTTACGAAAATCATTAAAAGAAGGAATTTCATCAAACATACACATTAAATCAGTAGATTCCTCTTCCACATTTTCTGATCTATGGTAGTTGGAATTAGCAAGAATTTGTTCATGGCTGTCAACCTCTTCTTTTTGTGAAATAAATGTGTCATGGTGATATTGCACAAAAAATTTATTTTGCATGGTGATCTTCTGTATCATTTCTTTTATTCTTCTTACCAAAATGTCGAATTCTACCTCTGCAATGTTGTTCTTCTCTACTTCTGCTTTCAACTTTTCTTTTCTAATTTGTAGATTAACTTCTACATCTACTGCAATGTTCTACATATGTTCAAGAGTTGATGGGTTTCTTTCTCTTAGCTGAAATTCTATTTCTCGATCAAATGCTTTTGGATAATCCAAGAGAGTTGAATTAGGAGGAGGTCTTATATTTGATGGCATTGAACAATAGCTTTGATTAATCTATCAGAAAATTGTTGTATTGTTTCATTTGGCTTTCAACTGATTATATTCTTCTATGATCACAAAAAGATTGACTTTGATTATCCATTTATCAAGGAAAATTTTGACAAACTGTTGGAAATTTGAGATGCTTGCAATAGGTAGATTCTTGAACCAACTCTTTACTCTACTTTGCAAAGAAAGAGCAAAAAGTCTGATTCTAACATCATCTTCATCAATCCCAAATAAGTCCAGATAATTCTCAAAGCCTTGAATTTGTTTCTGGGTAGTGATACCATTCTCTGCATCAAAATTGGGAAGATATTTGTAATAGTTATCAGGGAAATCATGGAGTATAGGAGGTAACATGAGGGGCTTATATCTATTAGGAACTTTACAAGGTACAAGAATATGTATTGGAATTGTAAGATTAGTCTTGATTGTTTGAGGCTTCTCAATTGGAAAATGATCATCATAAGATTCAGAAGAATGCTGCTCAAATGGATAAGGAGAATTTATATTTACAATCTTCAAAGGAAAATAATAAAAAATTAATCTAAGATCTTCTCTAAAATACAATATACATTGAAAAACCTTCTTGATAAGAAAGAACATGATGCCTTGGATAACAATCCAAGTTAGAAGCCTGATCTTCCCATATTGTTCTTTCTGGTTCATTCCTCTAGTGGAGTCTTGATTGTGAAATTGATTTGGAGCTGGAGTCACTAGGTGGATGATTTTAACCTTTGTGTTTCTGATCACTATCCACCATCATAGATCATATCTAGTCTTTGTTCAATCTTTCTGAAGAAAATGTTCTCTTCCATAGTATGGTCGCCATTATGTTATCACTTAGAAATTTCTCAAGGTTAAGGAAAGAAATCATCGAGGTAACCACAAACCTACTTTGGAGATTAGGATCTAGCCTTCCTAATTCTTAGAGAGGGCTCTCTCTTTAAGATTTAACTTTGTTTTAGTTATGCGATTTTGGGCTAGTTATGATTGTACTTGGGTTTTGATTTGAATTTGGGTGGTGGGATCACTTACTCAGATGAACAGAGGGTTTGCTTTTACCATTTGGCTATGGGGTCAAATGCCAGACAAATAGGACTGGATTAAGTTCTAAAAACAGTTCTACAGGGCAAGATAGAGGAGTTACTACAGATCTTAAAGGCTTGATCGTGAAATGGTTTCTAATCAGATCCAGGGATCAATTAAGGATTCCCTAGGCTGGATTATGAAGAGAAATTAAAGAGGTCAACTGGGATGGGAGAGAAATTAAGGGTTCTCAAATCCGGATATCAGAGGAAACATATAAATGATTAATTGTGCAAAAAAGAGGGTACTTAAACAAATTCTGAGTTAAATTTCCAATTAATTTATTCAAATTCAGATAAAACTTAAGTTTATGAAACACATAAGAAAGTAACAAAATAAAACAAAGAAGATACTTCACTGCAATAGCTCATATCATGAATCCTGTAATGCAATATTTTTATTACTTGCTCCAATCTGTTGACTTGAAAATTGGTACAATAACCCTTAGGTTTAAGATCAAAATAACTCTACAAATGTATGGCCATCCACACTTAATACTTCGAATTATGAAGTATTTATACAAAAAGAATTTACAAAATATCCCAAATTTTCTTGGGAATTAATCTAGGAGAAGGAAATATCTTCATGCAAGAAGATAAAGACAACTATTGAACTGTTGTTTGTTGTCCCTGTTATTTAGGTTCTGCTGTCTTTTAATCTTTGATCTTTTCCCCTTTAATCTGCTTTGTTGTTTGGTCTTCACATTGGATGTTATATTTAATTTGACCTTTCATCTGATACACTTTCAACTGTATTTGTTTATCTGCCTCCTCTGTTTAGTCTTTTACCATGAATTCTTTGTCACCTGCTTTTACTTTTACCTGTCATAGTAAATCACATCATCTGGTATCTTTTATTCTTATCCTGCTTTTATGTCTTTAATAAAAGTGAATTTTACTAAAGACCTATTTGACTTCATCTAAAAATGTGAATATGTTGTCTCTAATTTATCTCTGTTTTAACAATTACTACCTCTGTGTAAATGATTTCTTTCTACTATGCTGCCTAGAATCTTTTGTTAAGGAAAATCATTCGAATTCATTTCTTTGTGATTTCTTGTAGTAAACAGGTTTAACTTAGTATTACGCTATTTATCCAAATTCTCCTTTTGTTAATAACTTGCAAAACTAAACATTTCGTTAATAAAATCCAGGTCTGCGAGGAGGTGATCGAAGGCTATATTGAATTGGGAAGAATTGTGGGATGAGTTCTGGCAGCGGAGGTTCAATTTTGTTGGCAATGGCTGTTTGGTTTCATTTCACAATTTTGCAGAAATGACTTATTTACAGAGTTTTGAAATAATGTTGACTTTTCGCATAGCTCCAGATTTTAACACAGTATCTGGAGGGTTTGGCATTGTTTTACTGCATAGTTCAAAGTGGGAAAGTGGCATGAAGGTTTAACATTGTGCGGAGTCGATAGATAAACGGTTTATCACAAACTTAGTAAAAGGAGGGGTTTTCCAAGGATAAATGTTATTTCAAACTTAGTAAAAGGAGGGGTTTTTTATTATAAGCAGCGGGTTGATAAGGGTGGGACCATGGGTTATATGGTGGGGTTTTCTTTAACTGCACCAAGGGTTGGTGGGTTAAAAAAGGTTGTCGGGAAATATAAAGTGGGGGATGTTAATTAGATAATACAGGGGTATAAAAACTTAGGATAAGGGAGTTTTTTTGGGTTTTGAAAGGGGAAAGGGAAATTAGTAAGGGGGGAAAGTAATATTTGTAATGGGGAAAGAGGTTTTTTGGGAAGGAAGATGATTTTTTGAAGAGTAATATATAGGGGAATGTGTGAAACCAAGGGGTAAAAGGTGAAAATGATGGGGAAGGGTATTTATAAGTAATGAATGGATAATGGGGGAAGTTAGTAAATAAGTATGTGGGGGTGTAGTGAAATGAGGGGAAATTAGTAAACAAACTTGGTGAATGCCCTTTCTTTCTCACACTTCCTCCTGTACACTGAAACATAGGATTAAACATGATAAAGTGCTTATGATTTAACAAACTTGTACATCTGCAACTTTTCTTCTACCTACCGTTTACTTATCCTAATATTTTTTTTTTTTCATTTTATTGGATGCATTTAGGCTAGCAGACCATTTCTTTCCTTTTCTTTTGACAAGTAAACTATCTAATTCTAATCTTATAACTTCCAATGGCTCAGATTAAGCTTATGAGCACATTTTTATTTCTCTACCTAACTACTGATCTGCCAAGTTTAAACACTTTGGCCAGGTCTTTATTCTCTATCTATAAACATGAAATTTAAAGCACGAATTAGTAAATATTAAGCTATTTGACTATCATCGAGTGTGGCATTTATGACAAGCTACACACAACCATTATTTTGCACATAAAATTAAAATTAGTGGCACTTGAATTTGCACACTTTCATGATCTATTTTTGTTTGGGGTTCATATGTTTCACTTTTTTTCACTTTTGATTTTTTTTTTGTCCTTTGATTATTCTTTTAGGACATACCCTCTTTACATTTTTTTATTTTTTAATATGGAAAACATTTTGCAGAAAGCAAAAATATGTACAATATTACAATACTAATCATAGCCAATTCAAAATTATGAATCCTATTATTATAGAATACACGATTTTATAAACATGATATGAAAATATTATTCATATGAGACACATATATACATAAATCCAAAACCCTTGGTTTCATCTTCCAATAGGTCTCTTAGACTCCTCATGCACTTTTGGCTTCTTTCCTTCCCCTAAGGATTATGTTTCTAACTTCCCCCCCTTAATTTGAAGGGGTGTATGTCAATACAAGAAGATAGATGAAATATGAAGATAAATAATAGCCAATGGATGGACGTTCTCTCTAAATATCATGGTTTAAGGAAGACCACAAGACAAATGGGGTAGCATAAGCTAAATTCTTGTATTGGTGGGGGTTTAAGGCTAACCACCAACATTGGAACTTAGGTTGAAGCAATCCCTAGAACAATTATGAATATGACAATAAGCTTATTTCTTTTGCTACATGAAGTTCTCTCTAATGATGGTTTAAAGAACACCACAAACTGTTGAGATGGTGCTTTGAATATGACCACAAACTATTGTCTAGTACAAGAAGTAAGCCTTCTATAAAATAGTGGTTTAAGGAGGACCACAAGCCAAATGGTGCTCATGGAACATGACTATGTTTTTGGCTACAACTCTAACTATGACTTAGGCTAACTCTAGCTCTAAGATCTAACTACCATCTATGGTTCTATTTGTTTCTTAGGATCACTTGTGATGTCTTCGAAACTAGTATATGACTATTAATTTCTCGTAATTAGTAGCTAAATATCAATTCCCCCTTTGTAAAATACAAGGTGAGAAGATGAAAATTTCTCCATTGCAAGATGTGTCAATACTTAAGAATGAATTCTATAGTATGAATGATATATCTTCTTGGTCGTTGAAGACCATTTCCAAGAAGTGATCCATCCAAGGTAAATTTTTTCTCTTATATGATTCTTGTATCTATAACTTTGTTTGAATGATTATTATGTTTTTCACAATTCTCACAAGGGTGTATATCAAAACATTAATCTTTTAGGTGGCCAACTCATTAAAAATGTTGGAATTTGAGAATCTAATGTGGAAGTGGAGTAGGTGAAGATAATTTTTCTTAAAGAAACCCAACACTCTAAAATTGGATTGGTTTGGAACAATCTGGAATGTTAAAGGTCACATCCTTTTCATATCCAAGGCTAGTTTTATGCTTTTTGTTGATGACTTCTTCCCAAGGTATGATGATGGGTTTGGAAAGTGCGAGTTGAAATTCTACATCTTCATTTGAATCTTCTCATGAAGTGGTGTCATTAATTTGATCATGTGTTGGTTGTTGGTGGGAATCAATCTCAAACAATGAATTGTTCTGAACAAGAACTAGTTTAGAATGTGTATTCCTTTGTTCTAGTTCATGTTGTTGCGATTGTGATTCAAGCTGGAGAAACTCTATTTGATCATGTGCATCTTGTAAGCCAATTCAAACATTAGTGAGAGTGTCTTTACATAATTTACATGTGTTGTTAACAATAGACAATATTAAAGTATTCAATAACTTCGAAAATTTACCAATTCGAGCCATTATTCAAACCCAACAAATGAAGGGTGCCAACATCCACCAACAATGCACCTATTTACAATGCAATTATACTTGGATTTAGAAAGGTACAAGTTACTCCATGGGGATGAATTCAAGAAAATATTTATTTAACTCTGAAGCATTTATAGGAAAAATAGGTATTGTCTCACTTTCCAACTATAGAATACCCATTGAACAAAGTTTGTTATTCAAACTATGTAAGATTGAAGTCAAAAAAATAAAATATTAACTTGGACTATTAGCACATTAAGAAGAAGAGAAGAAACAATACTAAAACCATGTCACAATGGAGCTTTACCATACCAAATACTAGCCCCAAACAACTTAAATGGAAGATTCAAGATAGGTAATTCACAGCACAAATGGATAAAATGCATTTAATGTTATGTATGTGAAGCACTCAAGGCCAACATGTAAAACAATTATATATGTGCATTGAGTTAAGAAGCCATACCCAACATTAATCTTGCAAAAAAATCACAACAAGGAAGATCATTGATATTATTACAACTCCAACTATATTAGGAAGATTATGTGGGTGAATTGTAATGGAAACTAAACTGATGAACAACAAGGTATTAAAAATACTCTTTACAACATCACATCATGCAAACCATTCTGAGTTATCCCAGGATTGGCTTTGTTATCTGCAACCAACGGAACAATATTGTTAATACGTTCTCTTCTTGGTTACTTAACCCTAAACAACAATTCTACTCATTCTTAAGCCATCACCTCAAGCCTCGAACATGTTATCCAACTTTGAGTCAACATAATCAAAGATTTGGGACATTTCCTGCTTCATATTAATCAATTATTACTTCCTTGACAGGTCAATGGTAGATTATTTGAACATAAATTTTTTGATGGTCAAGTAGACTTCTCTAGATACCAAAATCTCCAGCAATTGTGCATATCCTCATTTTATAGGATGAAGGTAGTGAGGTGATATAAAATGTCAACTATTAGGGAATAATGCACTATCATGTGAGAGGAATGATAATAGTTGATTATGATTTTTCTCCCAATACTAAACAATGGTGCTACTAATCTTGGAGAAAGGAATGCCAAACATTCTATGGATGCCAATGATCCTTTCACCTCCTTTCACTATAGTAATCAATCTTAAAATAGGTTTAAGGTTTTTTTTGTGGTTAACCACAAAATATTTTTAATTTCTCTACAATCAATCACTCATATAGGTGATTTCAAAGATATTCTCTGCATTCATTAATACTTTCTCTAACATGACATAAATTTCAGTATGTTGTATTTGAGTGAGGTTTCTTTTATAACCTCACTATATGTTCCACTGTTTTTTGTACAAACATGGGATAATTCCTAGTACACAATGCATTTTTTAAACTCCAAGAAGAGCAACATATGCAAGGTCACTTGTCTACCATTAGATCTTCCTGATTCCAAATTCATTGTTCAAATCCACAATTTTAACATCTGTGTTGGAGAAGTAATATATTGCAATTATGATGCAATGATGAGACTCAAGGAGAGTGTTGAGCATAAACCTCATATCTCTCAGGCGATATGAAATTCCACACCTAAAATATACATGCATGGAACAATAGCACAAATGATTTTTTACAATGAGTTAAGAAAAGGCGACACCAAGATCAATTTGGTGATTTAAATTTGTCATGAAGATCACCTAGGTTTCATAAAGAGTGTGTAGGTTTAAGAAAGATAGAAAGCCATGGATCACAAATCCTAAGGTTAAGAAACTTGCGATGGTTCTGATGTCACTATTAGGCTCACAAAAATAAAAGACAAGAATTGATGAGCATGAGAAGCAAATATTATTCATATGATACACATAAATTCATAAATTCATGATGATTGGTTTCATCTTCCAAGAGGTCTCTTGGAATCCTCATAACTATTAACTTCACTAACTGAAAGAGGTTGCCCGTAAAGCTTTTTCATTGCATATACACATTTGAAAAGATACATATATTTATATATTAATTTAAAAAAAATAGCTACTTGGTAATTTTATCTTGTGTTTATATATACATATACCAATCCAACGTCCAAGCATATTTTTTGGAGCAGTAAATAACTATTCTATGTTTTGGTTTTTTTTTTTCATTGGAATCCAGTGACACAATTTTTGATGTGATTGTTGTTATTTTGTTGTTTAAACTATGTTTTTGAATGCATGAATGGATTATCAACATAAAAACATGGGGACTTCTTTTGGGGAGCAATACCATACTACATTCATTCATATTGGGGGATATATATTGAGGAAAAAATGCCATAATGTATTGAGCATATAATAGGGGTAAAGGGTTTTTAATATTGGCATACATAAAAATAGAGCTCAAAGTTAATGAAAAAATATAAAGGGGTACAAAAAATGTTAATGAAAAAATGGATACCTACAACATCAAGTGTAAGTAGGGGTTTTTAAAATTGGGAAGGTGTATTGGGTTCATATTGGTAGGGGGTTAAATAATGTGATTTTTAGAGGTATTTTCAATTATGTAGTCAAATTAAGGGTATTTTTTAGCATGCCGCAAACACACGTGTTATGTCATAGGTTCATTAAGTGAATCCCCCATGTGTGAAAAACCCTTGAAGTAGTCAAATTATACAACATTTCTAACTAAAATTTGTAATTACAGGGATTTCTTAGCTTTCTTAATTTCTTATAATGTTCATAGGATTCCATCATCTAATGAATTGCAACTAGAAATTGTTCTAGAATGCTAAAAGCATACATTGTAGTCACACATGTAGCATAGATAAACACATGAGACACTACACACAAAAACGATTCATATCCATGAAGGATAACCTTCCAAAAAAATCCAAACTTTCATTAATAAAATATTTAAGAATTTTTCATTATCTCTCCACTGACACATCAACTTGATAGATAAAAAAATGATTCTTAAGTTTATTTGTTTCTTTGACATTCCACATATGCCAAAATGTGGCTTCAAGTGGGTGTTGCAGGTAGTAGTTCACATCTATAAATCAACTCATTAAGAGTACCCATCATGAAAAGGACATGTAACTTAAGGTACAAAAATTCATTAACAAGGGACAAAGGTTGGGTCTTTTTTCATAGCATGTCCAAAATTTTGATAGGATATGGATTGAATATGATGACCTCAATGCCCTATTGCATTCAAGAACTTTGAATATTATGTCCTCCAATTTAAGGTATTTTTCTTCTCAAATAAGACTACCATTTGCCAAATGTTTGGAATATATGTTTGTTGGAAATATTGTTGTCATTGATGTCAAATATAGGGGGAGACTACCGTTATAAAGATTGTTGGAAATATTGTTTTTGGATTTTTGATGCCCCAATTAGATACCCTATCTTTGAAGGCATTTTTACTCCAATTACCTAATTAAAATGGGCGCATATGATATATGGTAACCTTATTCCAAGGTCTTTCCAACATTATACGACACTCCCTCTAATTCCATAGATATGAGAAGATATGAAATATTTTTTCAAGATGACCCAACCAAAGTACAAGCACATTTCATTTGGATAGCCTATCTTCGAAGGCAAATTTTTTTCCAATTACCTAGCTCTGATGGGAGAATAAGGTATATGGTTGTAAATCTTATTTTGAGACCTTTCCAATAGTATATGACACTCCTAATTCCATAGGAATGAGGAGACATGAGATATTTTGTAAATATTACCCAACCAAAGTACAAGCAAACCGACCCAACTAGTTTTACAAGTCATCTGCATAAGTGAACATACAAAATTATAAACAAAGGGCTTGTGAGTTTATTTTAACATTAATTCATCAAAGAAAATATCCAAGGTTGCAAGAGGAGCTAAAGAATAAATTTTTGGGTGATTCTTGGAGTCTAAAGGTGTAAGCAAAAATGTGTTTTATGGAGTGAAAGCGTCATCTTGGTATTTTAGCTATATCTTTTCATATTTGATGTTTTATATTGTGAAACTTGGAGGAGATATAAAGAATATGTTCATATACTTGTGGTTCAATTTTCAGACCTTGATTTTTTATAATTTCAAATATATGGTCAAAGGAAGTTAGGCCCCCTGAATGCTCTTGAAATCTTCTTGAAACAAGCCAATTGGGGAATGTCACTATAACTTTCGTTTTGTGATGTTTCAAACCATGAAACGTGGAGGAGATATAGATAAAATCTTCATTTAATTTTGGTTCAATTTTTAGACCTTTATTTGCTAAAGTTTCGGAGATATGACCAAAGGAAGTTAGGATTCTTGAATGATCTTAAAATATTTTTCAAACATGCCAGCTAGGCATTTTCACTATAATTTTTGTTTTGTGATGTTTCAAACTATAAAACTTGGAATCAGAGATATAGAGAAGATATTCATATACATATGGTTCAAGTTTTAAACTTTGATTTGATATAGATTTGGATATATGGTTGAAGAAATTTAGGCTTCATGAATGCTCCAAAAATCTTCTTCAAACAACCAAAAGCAATAAGTGTTGGGAGAAGTAGACTTGGTGAAAGAAGAAGCAACATGTAGACTTGGTGAAGACAAAAGAAAATAACTTAGCTAGTGAATATAGAAGCAACAAACAAACCCGGTGAAAGCATAAGAAACTAATAGGCATTGTGAAGAAGCAAACAAGTTGGTTGGTGTCTACAAATCCTGTAGTAGAGGGGATTGATGTCTTATGCAGGTTGGTGCCTATAAAGAAATAGAGGGATTTGTGTCTCCTATAGGTTGGTGCCTTTCAAATTAGTAGAGGGGATTGGTGTCTCCTATAGGTTGATGCCTACAAAGAAGTAGAGGGGATTGGTGTCTCTTGTAGGTTGGTGCCTAAATAACAGTAAAGGGGATTAGTGTCTCCTATACATTGGTGCCTACAAAGTAGAAGAGGGGATTAGTGTCTCATGTAGGTTGGTTCCTACACAATCCTTTATATTAATAAGTTTTGTGGGTTTCTCCCATAAGGGTTTCCATTTATATCTTGTGCCGCTCGTCCAGGTTATGAGATTGGTGTTTTATGATGTTGAATGGAAATAAATAAGTGAAAATTATCATTATACTAGACTACCCCCCCATCTCAATATAATTGTGAATTCCCACAATTGGTATTAGAGCATGTTCCTTCAGTAGTTGTCTAACCACTAGAAGTTAAATCTCAAAGGGATCATGGTTAGTCATGATGAATCTTACATATCTATAACTCCATTATTGGATGAATCAAAGTATGATTTCTGGAAGATAATGATGAGCTATCATCTAAAGGCTTATTGCATTGATACTTGGAAATGTGCAGTGGATGGAAGGAAGTACAATAAGGATAATACAAAAGCCATGGATATAATCTTGTGTGGCTTATCAAAATCATATTATGATCAGGTGATTCATTGCGACTTTGTTAAAGAAATTTGGGACAAGCTACAAAGAATCTATGAGGGAGATGACATTCACATTGTATATGAAACAAAGGCAGAAAAGTTAGCTCCAATGAAAGTAGCCCCCAAAGATTCAAAGAAGATAGGACAATTCAAAGCTTGTGATTACTCCAACGATGAGTCACATGTAGAGGAACTGCAATTGATCTTAAGAGGAACTAAAGAAGGTAAATCCATGAATGCTCAATCTGTTGATCATCAAAATGAAGATTCAGACTCAAAGGAAGAAGTTGAAGGTAAGAAAGATATTGAGGGTAAACTTGTTTGTGCTCTAAAAGAAGTAGATAGACTTAGAAGAAATAATAAAGAGTTGAAGGATCTATTACATAAATATGAAGAGAAATATCATGATTTTGGTGAAGCATCAATCATCCTCCTAAATTCAAAACACGAAGAGGCAAAGAAAATAGAGGATTCATTGTTAAGTCAGCTAAAAGAAAAGGAAATAAACTAGAAGTTGAAGTTGTATCATTAAGAAAGGATCTGAAGAAGGAAAATGCTCAGTTAAATATGAAATTAAAGTTTGAAAAAAGGACTAACTCATTAGATAACATTCTTAGTTTCCAAAGATCATTGGTCATCAAAACAAGACTTGGTTTTAAACAAGATCATAAGACATTCAAAGGAGAATCAAGCTTAAAGACATAAGAAGAAGAACTTAAAATCTAACATCAACATGAAGGAAAGAAAATACCAACAAAGATCTAATTCTCAAATACAGGAAAAAAGCACTAGACAAAAAAGTTAAAAACAATTGAAACCCAAAAATGAATTCAGAAAAATTACTCTACCAAAAATACTCGACACATCCCAATAACAAAATTTCTTATATATATTGTTTTTCATGCAATAATTTTAATCATAAAACAATAAATTACAAAGCATATATAAAAAATGACTATATGAAGAATAAAAGCATAAGATAATATAAGAGGTTAAAAACATATTATATGAGCAACAATCCAAAATGTTTTTAAGGAAAATGACCGGAAAATATTACAATTCATGGCCCCCCTATTACATCATATTCAATATTTTGCAATTATATAAAATAAAAACCTTGATAAGTAAGAAACATGAATATCATAACATTTTCAAAAATTGAGAGAAAATCTTGGAAATGCAAAGTTAGTAGCAAAGGTATCCATTGTGGATATCCTTTGCCTACCTATACTGCTCATTAGTTTTGACTTAATTTGCATTATTCAACATTAGCATAACGTGTCCATGTGGGAGTGACAACGACCACACGCTTCTCAACATATGACATGAAATACTTAACATTTCACACCAGTACACACTCATCACATCACATCTATGTGTGCACGTCACACTAAACAAAACTATATATATAGATGAATCCTTCTCCTTTAGTTTATGTCACCACTCAAATATTTGATGTTTCTCCAAAGGTCTATTGTCTAAGTTTTCTAATACTTTGAAGTTGTGCCACACCTCACGCTTCCACGTCCCCTTTCTTATACACATTAATGGAGCTGTCTAGTTTATGTGTTGTGGGGTGGCTGCCTTACTTTACAACAAAGTCTTACTCCTCAACCATAGAATAATAAGTTGACCTTTCTCTTTTTATATATATAGTTGTATTCATTAAAGTGGTGCAGGTGCAATGGAGGAAAGGGGGG